>CM022770.1:23101860-23124360 GCA_012411365.1 Ameiurus melas | reverse complement strand
ATCAGAAGTAAAAGAAGAAAAAAGATGCAAAGAAAAGGAAAAAAAAGGTACAAAAATAAAAGGAAAAAAAGGAAAAAAGAGAAGAAAATCGGGAGAAAAAAACTAAATTCAGAAGAGAAGAAAGAAATGAAAGAAAATAAAAAAAATCTATCAGTCAGAAGCGCAGACGAGGTGCAGACGAGGTGCAGACGACACGCACACGAAGCGCAGACGTTGCGCAGCTCCTCCCACCACACACAGTTGTCCTGCAAAAACCAGTTATTAAAATAAGCTTCAAAGCAAGGAACGCAGAGAAGCGGAACCTCCTCTGTATCTGTGGAAATGTTCCAGCTTGACCTCTGACCGACACTGGAGACTCCTTCCATAAACATTACATAAACACATTCCTCCTCTCAGAAAACCGCGCCGTGTCAACAATATTTTTGGAAAATCCGTTTATCATGAGTGGATCCGCCGCTGTACACGACCCAGTGAACGAGCGGTTGCTATAGAAACGACACCGCATAAGAATCAACCTTCTGACCAATCACGATCCAGAATTGAGTGTGAAGCGTTTTAATTATTATTCTGTACAGATATTACTAATCATTTAAAATGATGTCATCATTGTACAAAATACTGTATAGTCATTTCCTTAAGACACTGAACTAGAAGTGTGTGTGTGTGTGTGTGTGTGTGTGTGTGTGTTTTTTCTAAACCCTTCCTGGAAGCTTGCAGTGTGTTCATTAACAGTGTGAGATTTATTCTCTCATTCTCTCTCTCTCTCTCACACACACACACACACACACACACACACACACACACACACACACACACACACACTCAGAGCTCTTCATTTCTAATCCACATGGCTTTTCCCCAAAGGACGCCCCTCATGGGTTTGGTTAGTAAACGCCGCTATCTCTTCACTGCAGCAGGCGCGAGCTGCTTCGGCTTCTTTCCCATGATGCTCTGCTTCTGCTCGTGCATGTGTACTTGTGTGTGTGTGTGTGTGTGTGTGTGCTGTATATACTGTAAATTCCAGAAGTCAGCACACACAACCATGTAAAGATGCACCAATAATCGGTTATAAGACACACTGATCAATTTACCGCGGGGATTCGTAGCCAGTGTTCGAGCGCGTGAGACAGCAAATTGCTGCGGTTTAAGAGGAATAAAAAACACTTTGTGATGGTAACAGTAACTCCGCCCACTCCTGTTTATTATATTCCTAGAACAGCGCAACATGTTTTGTTCTTTACTTAACTCCTAAAAACTTTTATTTTTTTTTTATTTTTTTTTTACTAAAAACTCTCTGTAGATGTTTTCAGAATCTCTGAACGTTCTCTACGAGTCACAGGTTTGTGCACGCCGGCTCGATTAAAGACATCTTCATAAAGACTAACGGTTGGAATTGGTTTCTTTATAAACGTTTAGATGGTCTTTAGAAAACGCCTGAAACACCACCACGGACTGCACGTTCAATTCATCAGCCTGTACACACACACACACACACACACACACACGCACACGCACACACACACACACACACACACACACATAAACACACATCAGTCTTTTCATCGGAGATCTCAATAAATCAGAGAAAAGCAGAGTTCAGAAGAATCATACATCAGCCTCCTCCTCCAGGCCGAACCCAAACACATCACACATTCCTCACGCATCAATATTCAGCGCGTGTGATGTTATCGGATGGAGTCATTTTGATTAATTCCACCATGGTAAAGTGTAATCAATCATCACTCCTGCGGTTGACTTCAATTTTAATGGATTTTTAGCTCCGATTAAACACACGAGCGTCTCCTCGTGCCGCACGGTCCTCGGCCCTCAGTCTGTCTGTGTGGAGACAACCGAGAAGTCTGAAATCTCAGTCTCTGTGTGTAACCGTGATGAAGAGGAGCCTCAGGCGGTGGTTTGGACACACACACACACACACACACACACACACACACACAGTCTGTCGGTTTATTAGGGCATGACCGAGAATTTGCTTTCTTATCCATAACAAGACGATCGGCCGCAAATTCCGTTAAAACAAACCCGAAAACACGAACCAAAGAACAGCAGAGTACGACAGGGCGACGGATGAATTTCATTTTATATCAAACATTTCGCTGATCGTCTTCGTAGTAACACGCGCGTGCCGATAAACGCCGATCAGCCGTAAACTACGTCGCAGACACGCGCTGACCGTGCCTCGTCCTACAGGGTGCCATTACTTCTGTCCTCAAACAAAGGCTAGTTTAAATCACAAAAAACATCATTAAATCGGCACGTAACTGAAATAAATCGGTGATTTAAACCTGACAGAGTAATCCGCACACACACACACACACACACACACACGCACGATTTGAAGCCGATCAATCGAGCGTCATGTTAGCGTTCACGTCTCGTTACGCATAAATTTACTCGAAACATAGGAAGGTTTTATTTTTAAACGAACTTGATTCTCACGAATCTTGCGTAAATGCGCCTGCGTGATAAACGAGGCTTTACTACGATTACGACGCTGGAGACAGAGAAGGAAGGAAACTAGGAACACCGGAAATTCCTACGAGAAAAACAACAACAACAACAACAACAACAACAACGGCGTAGCTACTTCGAGTCTCCTAAACAGCGTCTCAACTGAAACCACGATGAATTGCGTCCTTCATCAACACAAGCTGCTTATTCAACGTTCAGGCTGAAATCGTAGCGTTTTATTTTCTTTTTTGTCGGTGATAAACGACGCAGCCGTTATGAAACAGAGCTTCGCCACCATGCGCCACCTTCTCCTGCCCTCTGGGTGGATAAAAGCTCTCACACACACACACACACACACACACACACACACACACACTAACACACTCGACAAAACCAAATCAAATAACAGCTCTTTTCTTATTCTCCCCTCAGGCTGAAGTAACGGTCTGTAATAACACACAGGAAGTGAGCGTACAGCTTCGTTCCTAACGCGCATCAAGTCATCAGCTAACCCTCGGGTTCCTCAGACGAGCTAAACCTGAACCGAGCTCCTCTACCGTAACGTTAAAGAACACACCGGTCGGCCGGTTCCCTCTCCGCGTCGGAGGTTAACGGTTAAACAGCAATCTGTTTGAACGTCGAGAGAAGAAGAGCGGCGATCTGTGCTTTGATGCTCGCTAGAAGAGACCACCGAGGCCTTCAAACAGACTGCAGGATGTTCCTGAGATGCAGCAGCAGCAGCAGATCAGCGAATATCGCTCAGGACTTCTGGCTTATTCTACAACATTCGAAATGTGAATGTATTACATAATATAATGCAACTGCTAGAAAATAACGCAATTATTAAACGATATATTTATTTTAAAACGCATCTGTTCGGCAGATTCTATTATTTATAATCCAAAGCCTTTTACGGATGAAATGTGACTAGGGCTGGACGATAAATCGCTAGAATATCGATATTGTGATGAAGGATTACAATACAATACAATATCGAGATATCGTCGGTATGGTGATGTATTTAATAAAAAAAAAATGTTTTTAATAATTACAGATTCGATGGTACTGAATGGCATGCCGTCGATTTTTTTTCTTTTAAACTTTATTTGTCTTTGTAGGCCTTAAAGAAAAGTATCGTCAAACTCGAGTTTGTAAGCTAAATTATACGTCGCGATATGCATTGTGTATCGCAGAAAAGTATCGTGATGTGATATTTTTGTCATATCGCCCTGTCCTTAAATGTTGTACAGTACCTATATTTAATAAAACCTTACATTTCAGTTTCGCTAGCATGATTTTCACACAAATATTTGACCTCAATTCCATCCGGAAATGTCCAAAATAACCCACAGAGATTAAATGACTTCTTGAAAGCATTAAAAATGATGCTATACAAAAAAAAATACATAAAAAATACACTTATTTCATTTAAACCGGCTCATTTCTTTCTTTCTGTAAAAACCAGTCATTAAAAAAAAAAAAAGAAAAAAAGTATATGAATAAGTAGATATTTCAACGAAGGACGACATACTAAAAGTTCAGATGGAAGAAGATTTGATTTGAATGTTGGGAGAAAATACCTGAAGGAGTTTTTTTTTTATAAAAACATTTTCACTTCTCGTCCCAACCTGACCTTCGTCAAAAGTGTCGAAAGAATTCACTTCAGCGTCCATCTCTCACTGGAAGAATTTATAAATGAAATCGAGATTAGTCATCGGAGCTCTTTTACTCGTATACCGCGGCGTCACTCGGGCTGTCTCTCTCTCTCTCTCTCTCTCTGTCTCTCCCAGACTGAGCTGTGTTAACCAGCGAGAAAGGAAAATACCCCCCACCTCCCCTCCACTCCCCTCCCCTCCCTCCCTCCCTCCCACACACACAAAGCTATTTAACTTAATGATGTCAAAATCCTTTCAGGCAAAAATGACAAAAGAAGACGATGTCACACCGCAGACGCGGTGAGACACGAAAGATGAATGTTAGACCTTCTTTACTTTATCAACTATTCATGGCTCCTGAAAGAGCAGGTACAGCTTTCAAGGACTCAAAAAAAAAACCCCAAACCCCCGAGGTCTTTTCTCTTTATACCACAATGCCAGTGAAGTCTGGAGTCGAATTACAGCTTTAAACGAATGCGCGATATCATAATGCTTCAATAAATAAAAACGGTAAGCGTTAGCAAATTGCTGTCGTATAACAAGAATAAAACACCACGTGACATGCTGTTATAGGAAACTAATCATCTTTAGAGTGTTAATACTATAACGCCGCTTCATCACACCGCCCTGCCGTTGGTTGTTTTCCTAGAACAGCACGACACAGCGTGCTTACTTCGTCTTCTGTTACACCGTAACGGCGTAAAGTTTCTGACGCACCACAAAAAAATCCAGCTAGCGTTCCCCTCGTTCTATAGATTTACTCAAGCTGTAATTATAACAAACGGTTATGAGAACCGTCGTCGTGTTTGTGTTGCCGTCTCCGTCTCCGCACGGCGAAGCGCAAATATTACACTCCGGATCATATAGAAAAGTTAATTGCGGTACGGTGCTGTATGGCGTCGTCATCCGGGGATGGAGGGATTAATAAACCCCTCTCGCTGCAGTGCGCACGCCGTGTTATGGGAATCCGTGCAATCGCGCCGACTCGCAAGCGGTTTCTCATTTCATTTGAGGAACAAGAAAACGAAACGCGGTGGGAGGGAAGCGAAAAACACAAAAAAAGGCAGCTTATTAAGTTTCTCCATCACGCCGAAAACCATGTTCCAGAACACAAAAATATCAGCGGCTAATTTGCGCGAGGAATAAACGCGGAGGTTTACGGCCCTCGATCAGAGCCAGCGGTGGCGCACCGAGGGAGGGGAAGGAAGAGGAGACGAGTGAAGCTGGAGGAGAACCTGAGAGGTTAACACACCTACAACACAGGATTTCTTTGAGGACCTCCCGTTGACGCAATTACGAACGCAGCTAATTATTGCTATGCTAGACCTAAACCTTAATAGTAAAACGCCGTCAAATATGCCCACAATGCCAATCCTGTCAGACATTTTAGTCCTTACCAAGATAGATAAACATCCCATAAATACGCTACGGCTTACTAATAGATTATTTCACCAATACAGTTTGTGCTGAATAGAAACAAAGAACAAGATAGAAGAAGCTTCAATTAAACCTCCTAAAGAGTTTAAAGTTAGTCTGAAACTTGGCGCTACTCGGACACGGGAACTTCTCGATGGGGCGTGATGAGCGGAGGAACTCTACGACCCGCAGCTCAACTCTCATTCATCACCGTCTTTTGTGATTCGAGGAAAAACCCCCATCGAGCCTCGGCGATCTCCTCCTACCCTGATCTCCAATCAAAATTCAGATTCAGCCCTCGTTTGCATATCAAGCTCGGCATCAGGCTCGTGTGCACCACACGCATGCGGCGGAAGATTACACCTTCTTTTTCTCCCGAGCCCGAGGAACACGATGAATGCGTGCTTGATTGCGTGGCTCGTCCGCGAGTCTCGGCGCGAGCCGCTTCTCCAGGAGTCGTTATTCATGCAGACGAGCGCCAGCGGCCCCGATCATTACTTCTCCTCGCTGATGAGGCGCCATAACGCAAGCGACGAAAACACGGTGCGTCAGGTTGTGGTGATGGAACGAGCCGAATTCCCACGTGAGCTGAAACTGACAGACAGACTGCTCGATCTTCTGCACAAAATGGCAGAAACACACGCACACATTAAAGCGACTGAATATAAAAGTCCTATTTATGACGGGCTTTAACCGGATAGAAGCAACGTCTGACGAGAAAGCCGGGTTTCTCAACCTCACAACCGAAATAAACGGTCGATTAGAGACACATAAAGTGTTTACAAGAGAAACGGGCGTGGCTTTGGGTAATCCACGAGACACGCCCTTTATACAGTACATTCCACATCAGCCTCAAAAGCACATTTTAAACCTCAAAATACAGTCACATTACTGTAGCTTAGCTTAGCCAGCTAACTAGCACTAGCAGCTAGATTATAAACGTCATAAACGTTAGAAATAAAATAACTTATTTAATTAAAAAAAACACAACAAACGCAGCCCATCACCTTTCCGATCGTGTAAAACGCCTCTGTCCTGATTAACCTGACCGCTTTACGTCCGACTGTTACGAAGCGCCGACGCTGGAGACTCCTTCCATAGACGTTCAACAATAAATGCAAACGATCCTTACAGAAAACGATCGATACGAAGGCTTTTTAAAATCCGTTCGTGTATTCCAGAGCGTCTGCGTGGGAAGTTCCTGCGAACGGGCCGGCACCGGAGAAATATTACAGTAGATAACGTATCAAAACGAGTGCGTTAATATTAACATAAACCCCTTCGGACCCGATTCTTCTTCGAACCGTGAAATCAGTCCTGTATTCGTCCGTTATTATGGATTCTCATGCCGCTGACCTCCGACCCAACAGCTCATTTATTTACGTTTCATGTTCTAGGAGTGTTTTAAAGTATCCCCCCACAAAAGAAAAGTGGACTGTTCTGTAGTCAGTACAAAGGGAACATACAGTATTACGATGTGCCTGTCGGATTGTCCGAGTCCCGAGGCGGAGCCACACTCCTGCAGCTCTGTACTGCGCACCGCGACACCAGCACTGTACTGTACCAGATATACTGAGATGAATCATCTTCAGCACTCTCACACACACACACTCACACACACACACACACACACACACTCACACACACACAGTTTTATTCTTTATTTCTTCCACTTCTGTTGCATTACATCTCAAAAACTTTAAGTTAAATGACCCTTTGTGTCACTGAGCGTAGGAAAATAAATACGTTAAATAGCACGCTATTTAAAAACGGTCCTAAGAGTGATATCAGCGTCACGTTTCAAGCTTCACATTTAAGCTCGATAAAGGCACTGTATAAAAAATAATAACGATCACTTTTAAACCTATGAGGATTATTATTATTTTTTCCCCCTCATTGTTGGGTGTCGGAGTCTCCGACAGCGTTCATATACAAACGAACGAACGAGAGACATCTCGGTCAGTGGAAACGTCTTGAACGCAGTCCGATTGGTCTAGTATTTCGATTTTGATAACACTAGAATGAAGCAAATATAAGATTATTAAACCGGTTACTTCTGGACATTTTCGACATCGTTCCGCAGCGTTACCAGATCGCTTCGCTTCTTCCTAGAAATAAACGCTCGAGATTACGCAACAGAAGACGACTATTTCGAGCTTGAAGTGAGTAGAAATGTCTAGAAACTTAGTTTTTGGTAATCTTAGATTCGCGTTGTTGTGATCTTATATTACGGAAATGCTGAAGAAAGCGGATTATTTCCACTTGCTAGGATATCGTTCTTTTCTTTTTTTCTTTTTTTTTTCTTTTGCAGTGTAGCAGCTCAAATATGTATTCGCATGATTTGATTTGACTGAAGTCCTGCATATATTTCATATTTATCTCTTTTTTTTTGCCTTTACACTTTGAGAGGATGAGTTCTGCATGGTGATGATTTGCTCCTCTCATCTGAACACATTTTAATTAGCGCTGTATGCGGCGCCTCCGTTTATCCGTGACACGTTTCCGTGTTTATGGATCAGGCGCTCCGGCGTCGACTCCGTGTCCTGGGCTTTATGATTTATTTCACACCTGGGTGTGCGCTAATATCGAATATTATCACGAGGAAAAAAAAAAGAGAAAGAGAAAACATTACCGCGACCTGATTATCTGGAGCGACAGACGCGTCGGCCATGTTTTCGTCTCGGCTGTTGAACAAAATCACAGCATCGCCCGCTCTACTCCTTTATATAATATTTCCACATTATGGAAGACAGGTGTGTGTGAGACAGGCTTTAAGTCATGACATTCCTCCATACGTATGCCGTCTTCTCCTGCCCGCCACACACACCCACACACACACACACACATACACACGGTACTGGCGATGATTTGAAGCGTTTGAGATTCCAGCTATTTGTTTGTTTTGGATATTTCTGATTTAGACGTGATTGTGAGCCTCGGGGGAATGAAAATGTGCTTGCTGTTTGCTCCGTCATTGTTCTAATCAGGTGGAAATTGCACTCTGTGAGTGTGTGTGTGTGTGTGTGTGTGTGAGAGAAAGAGAGAGAGAGAGCTGTCGGGGGTTTAGTGTGTCAGAACACACAGCTCACTTTTTCACGCAGAAACACACTGTCGTTCCTGTGATGTCTTTATCACCTCTGATTGGTCTGTGTGTTTTATCGGAAGCCGAAATGTTGCTCGAGGCTCGTTTGACTATTTTTATCGTCTGTGATGAGAAACAGGGTCTGAAGCGGATTTAGCCTGCACTCACACCGGCAGCGATGTGGCGCGACACCACAGAGTGGGCGGGGCGAGTGATAGAACAACGTTTAGCAAAAAGCTACGAAGTCAGGGGCCGTGCTGAATCGTCGCCCAAACAATGGTTCCACAGGTTTCGATCATGCCTCCTTCTATGGGACTCCTTCATTAAGACTGACCTACAAAGAGGCCACACCTCTTTAAATGGAAATGACTGCACAGAGGCCACACCTCCTTCACTGAGACGGACATGGCATTTGAAACACACATGAAAGTGCAGCCCTGGTCTCTCTCTCTTGTTCTCTTTCTCTCTCTCTCTCACACACACACACACGCTCTATTAGGGAGAGAAACCCTCAGGAGATCCCTAAGGAGCGACTCTTGAGCATTATGAGGCAGGATTTTCCCGTCCACATGCTTAAAGCTTCTGTGTATTATTAACCTTTCTATAGTGTGTGTGTAGAGTGTATGAGAGAGTAGTATAAGCCCTGATCACCCATCAGCTCTCCTGTGGGAAATGCGATTTCAGCATCAACAAGCCCCTCAGCCAGTCCTGACGAGGTGACAACCGGGCTCACCCTGGGGAGATGCACGGAGCTGCCGCGAGGACGGGAGAGAAAATATATCACCGCGCTACGATTCAGGAGAGGAGAAAAGGGGAGACGGAAAATCGGATCAGAATCTATTACGTTTTAAAATGTGCATTCAGTGAGTATAAGGCGTAGAAACATTCCTTCCGTTTATGGCTGTCCGTGTGCAGCGGAGGGTGCCAATACTTTACTCTGCAGTGGAAATCCTTTGTAGAGTGCCAAAAAAGGTCAACAGGAAGCCGTCTCGAGATTTTACCCAGATGCAAGTTCGGCCCAATCAGTGGTGTGTGCCTATTTTATTTATTATTATGTTTAGCTCCGCCCACATTCCAGAGCATGGAAGAAGTGGAACCAAATTCAGAACATGGTTAAAAACTGTGGCAGCATGGAGGATTCTCCGTAATTTTCCAACACGAGGATTGAGCTCAGACCTTCTGGCTCTAAATCTTATTTAATCCCAATATTTAGGTATCTAATTTGGATAATTCCAAGTCTTCCAGGCTAACTCTCACTCGTCTGCTCAGTGGCTTAGAAATAAACAGATCATTTGATATTTTTCTGTCGCACTGCAAAATGTGAGAAGGTTCTGGAACAGCAGCAAACTCGGAGAACCACAGGGGGTCAACACATGGAACAAATAATGGGTCTACCTATACCTTACAGCTCTTCATTTCAGACTTCCTGACAAAAGTCTAAAAATACGCGAGTGTGTGTGTGTGTGTGAGAGAGAGAGAGAGGAGCGACTGATAGCGTGAACATTTAGCTTGTGCAACATCGAGAGACTAAAAAAAGGTTGCTAGAGTGTCTCTGAATGAGCCTTTATCTCCAGCAGTTTGGGATGACTAAGAGCACACACACACACACACACACACACACACACAAACACATATATATATATACACATACACTGCCCTACCGCTGAGAGATGGTACAGAGTGGGCGGGCAGACTGGCACATCGTTGACGCCAGTCTCTCAGAACGCCCGCACACACACGCACACACACACACACACGCACGCACACACACACACACGGCTGGATCACCCTCAGTGTGGCCTCTCGTGTTGTATAAACGGCTGAGATTTTCTTGGCCCAGCTCTGACATCACATTGCCATGACAACCATCGAAGATCAAGTGTAATGTAAAGCAGCGACCAGCACAATTCTTTTCTCTGTATCTACCACACACACACACACACACACACACACACACACACACACACAGAATGTTCTAGAAAGTTCAACACCTGGAAGAGCAAAGCAACGTGATTTAATTTACACATTAGTCATTAATGGAATATGTTTGTTTATTAGTGGATTTACGGTAGGCATGCTACTCCGGTATTTACGGTAGGTGTGCTACTCCGGTATTTACGGTAGGTGCGCTACTCCGGTATTTAAGTTAGGCGTGCTACTCTGGTATTTACGGGAGGTGTGCTACTCCGGTATTTACGGGAGGTGTGCTACTCCGGTATTTACGGTAGGCGTGCTACTCCGGTATTTGCGGTAGGCGTGCTACTCCAGTATTTACGGTAGGCGTGCTACTCCGGTATTTAAGTTAGGCGTGCTACTCCGGTATTTACGGTAGGTGCGCTACTCCGGTATTTACGGTAGGTGCGCTACTCCGGTATTTAAGTTAGGCGTGCTACTCCAGTATTTACGGTAGGCGTGCTACTCCGGTATTTAAGTTAGGCGTGCTACTCCGGTATTTACGGTAGGTGCGCTACTCCGGTATTTACGGTAGGTGTGCTACTCCGGTATTTAAGTTAGGCGTGCTACTCCGGTATTTACGGTAGGCGTGCTACTCCGGTATTTACGGTAGGCGTGCTACTCCGGTATTTACGGTAGGTGTGCTACTCCGGTATTTAAGTTAGGCGTGCTACTCCGGTATTTACGGTAGGTGTGCTACTCCAGTATTTACGGTAGTCTAACGTGGAGAATCTAATAGCTGCACTAGCAAAATTAAGCCTAATTATGAAGCGAATTACATGGTTTTTTTTTGCGCTAAATATCGCTGTGCAAAGTTGTTTTCAATCCGTTTACGAGCTGTTCCTATAGAATCATTAATATAAACCGGTGACCTGCGTTTATAGAAGACGAATCACTACTGTACCTTCTGACCAATCAGAATCCAGAACTCGGTTTTGAAATGTATTTAACCTGCCTGCTTTTTTCTTCTTCTTCTTCTTCGCTAATTTATTTGTATGCTAATTCATCATTCAGATGTTAAATGTAAAGAAACTGGAAATATTCCAGTTGGGGGAGGGGGGGGGTGGGGATTTGCTCCATTTCACAAAAAAAGCTGTTTAAAACGCTTCCTCATGCTCCGGCTCTCCATCTTCCTAAAAAGAGCAATCACAGTCTGTCAAGGATTAGCGCCGATTACGTGTTCATCATGGCTGATAACCGATTACATCATCATCCCCGACGCTCAAATATAATCTTTTCTTTGCAGATCGTGCGCATGTGCATGGATAAAAACGCCGCTTCGACACATCTAAACACACAACATCGCCATCAGCTGGAGTTATGATGGAGACGCATTAATAATGCTTAACTCCTCCAACACTCTCTGATGTAGCATAAATCAGTGTGTGTGTCTGTGTGTGTGTGTGTGTGTGTGTGTGAAGGCTGCTCTGCCATACTGAAGGCTCTGTACAGAAAATTCCTCACCAGCATACAGGATGTCTTTTTTTCCCCATAACTACAGGACACGCTGTTGGCTACGTCTCATTATAGCTTCATCACATCACTGCTACTGTACGTGTGATAACACAATTCCTAAACATATGAAATATTACGAGGTCTTTGTGTGTGTGTGTGTGTCCACAAAGGCCGACATTTCATTCCGCGTGACCTTTAAGCTCACAGAGCACAAAGGCCACGCTGCCTTTCATATCACACGCCGCTGAAGTTCTGCCACAGCCGAGCATCTCGGGGCCGGAACCAGATGGAGCTGTGATCCCGACTCAAAAGCTTCTCGCCTCGACTAATCCCGGGATTTCACTGAAGTCTGCTCAGATCTGCATGGATCACTTTTATGCAGAAAAAAAATTTAAAAATCCCAATACAAGTACAAGAGCTGAGCGTTTGAGCGTCGAAACAGCGGCTCGGGGATTTAAACTCAGGACCACGACTTCCAGACAGATTCTCCCAGCTCCTTATCATCGTACATCGCTTTGAATAAAAGCATCTTCCAGATAAATACATTGTAAGTGTGTGTAACGTGGTTTCAGTTCCATCCAAATACAGCATCTGCCATCTTAGCCAGATTTGACCACAGATTGCTCACAAAGTTGGTCACATGTCGATCAGAGGACAGTAAACTGAAGCGTATTACACTCGATTAGATTCAATGATACTCAAATATCGAATGGTTATCTTTAGAATCAAAATCAAATCATGAATCATAATCGCATAATAGCAGATTCAACTGTATCGTTAAACGATGAATATATACTGTATATATACTGAATATTCAATATATATACACAATATTGATTATTGATTACAGAAAATCGATGGATGGATGTGAAGTATTTGGTTAGTCTCAGTAACTTGGTAGACTCCCTGACCAATCAACAGCATCCAACATGTGACATTACACTAACAATACACACCACTGTGCTGCAAATATCTTCAATTCCAAAGCAATGACACACTTGCGGGGGTGTAAACTTTTTAAAGGGCAATGAATAGCAAAGCTGACTACATTAGCACTGTGAAGTAAAAAAAACCCCAAAACGCACTGATGACTTTCTTCTATTCTGTCTCTCGTGCCCACAGCTGAGGACCAGCAGTCACTGGGGCAGGAAGGCGTGAATCAGCCCCCACGGCTCCGGTTAAAAACACACACCAAGTTTGAGTCGCCTGATCGATATTATATGCAGTGTGAGTTTATCCTGTCCTATAATAGTTTAACCGATTATCTGTAATCTAGCTGCTTCCTTTGGACTTGTCGGGACATTATTTTATATCGCTTCATATCGATTCATCTACACGAATCGTTTCTGAGCTCAAACTGAAGTCAGGTTAAAGGTGGAGACGCTGCATGAACTACAAAATAATTAGCATTAAAACTGTAGAGAAATGACGTTTAAAGGCGGCGCTGGACCTTAGATGAGTCTCAATCGATAATATAGCTTCAGTTTATTTGAAAAAAAATGAGAGACTGTGTTTATATATGTTATTGAAACAAATGACGTGATCTGAGGAACTTTATCGGAGGACGCCGCTGGACGTTAAGAGTACTTTCACATCCTGTCAGGATTATGATGATTAGGAGTTTCTGACCGCTGACCTCACATCGTCATTAAACTTGTAATGAATGATTAGAACGCTCGGACTAGACAGTGTGTAACATTACGACCGAAAACATGGCCGCGTTGGTCAAACATTCCAGGATATTTTCCAGCATTAGCTATAAAAGCTATACTGTCACTACCGCTAGTTTCCAAATCTACTGAGGCACGAAAGAACTGACCTTAAAACCTTCCTCTTAAATTTTCCTCTTAAAGGCTAAAAGCAAATTGGAATCGTACGAAGCGCCACGGTCAGCCACGCAGAGAAAATGTCCACCGAAGGTCAAACTAATGTTAGCAACCTGTAGTAAATAACATCTCCGCTCAGCTACACGAGATGATTACTTTTCCACTGAGACATAACGGACAGTTCACTCTCGCACATCAGGTTTCAGTCCCAGAGTCAACACGGAGCGGAGTTTATCTACGTCACACCGTATTCACGATGTTCACGACGTTCATGTTCTGTACAGTAGGAACGTCTCAAATGTCTCGTTTTACTTTGTGAAACGAGAGCGAGGTGCTGCAGGGCAAAACCACAATTCCTTTCAACACGCTAATACATGCTAGCTAGCATTCGCAAAATGTTTAGCCAATCTTCTCATTTCTTACAATATGTTTCGGATCATTGAGAAAAAGCAGCCGTGTAACGCCACATGACCTTTATTTCTTATTAACGGAAGCTTTTTTTATTTTTATGACAACCGTATCCATGACACCCATTGGAATTGCAGCTTAGTCTCAAAATGTTAAGCTGTGTCACTCTCCAAAATATCCGATACCTCCAAAGATTTGTTTAAAAAAAAACAAAACAACTTTTTAACCTCATGTTTTAATGACGTTTCGGATAATAATGGAATAAAACACAAAAGGCCCATCGACCTTCACGACAGAGGGCCTTTTCCTGTTTCCTGTAACTAACCAAATGTTTAAACTCAACAAGGCTCTCATTTCCACTTCATAGCTACTTAGCATTAATAATATTCCAATCATGCAACTCTTCAGCTCAAACTACATAACGTAAAAGCAGTCACGTTGAATTTTACTCAACCATCAGTCCACGTTTTAAATAAAACACCTTAAATCTAGTGAACACGGTGGCTTTAACGTACACAGGTCTCCTGTTAATCTACTTTTGTGCGTCCCCTTGTTAGCGGTGTGTTGCTCTGCTCGCTAATTTACTAGCCCCAGGCGGTATTTATTTTATTTTTAACACACTCAGAGGTGGAAATAAATCAAGCGCACAAAACACTTAACAGTTCAATTTAAACAATCCAAATCGTCTGTCTAACGTTTAACTGTAAAATTCGGTAGTTTCTTATGATCTGGAGATAGCAAATGCTAGCTAGTATACGTTCAGGGTCGGCTAATGAACTCCACAACTAGGAAAACTGCATTCTCTAAAATAACCGCCGTCTGTTTTGCTGTTTCTGTTTACTGAGCGATTATTGGAACGTTGTCACGTCTTTGTGTCCTTGTTGGACCAACATTCCTAAATAGAGGCTAATAATGTAGCATAGAGCGAGTTAAATTCTGTCCCTGAAGCATTAGCATCTTTTTTTTCCCCCTCTCTCTTTCGTGGACCCAAAAGACCCGAGTTCAAGCAGCTGCAGCTGCGGAAAGAAAACCTTCTTAAGATTATTTATGCAAAAAAGCAAAAAAAACAAAAAACAACAACCCAGAAATGTAATCCATCCATTAATTTTTTAATTAAAAACAAATGGAACACGAATGTTTTTTTTTTTTTCCCACAACCAGCTGGAGTCTTGTGTAAACGCGCCTGCGAACAACTTACGAATAAATGTGTATCCAGAGCGATAAACGAGCCTCGTTACACGGCTATAAATGCTAATGACATGACCTTCGACAATTAATTAATTCATTAATAAACCAAGGACACAAAACAGTTCAAAGAAACGTGCGATTTTATTCGTGAAAGGACTCTGCATCGTGCCGTTTTATGTCGTGTTTCTTGTACTTCATGGCGTGCTCTTATTTCATAGACAGACCTGAATGCTTAGAAGACCTGAACGTCTAAAGAAATCTTTATAAGGTGCCCGCAAGACCAGACTCTCTCCCACAAGGCAGTTAAATGGCCTGGTGTCAAATGACCTGCTTTCTTGTATGAACCTTGAACAGACGGAGGGAATAAAGATGGGGGGAGAAAGAGAAATTGATAGAGTTTATTCTCTCCTGCTGCTGGATTCCCGCCTCAGGCGAACACTTTGCCTCTTTCGTACTGCTGCTCAGCCGAAGCTGATTTGCAAACAAAAGGAGCCACTGATCATCCTCTCCACGTTCCGAGGCAGCCACAGGCATCGCAGTCAGAGAGCGAGGGCGAGAGAGAGAGAGAGAGAGATCCTTCACCGGGTCTACTCGTGTCTCGGTAGCGCTTTAAACACCGCAAGACTTCCAGCGAGGGTTGTTATGGTTGCACGGGTTTCACTGTTCGTCACGGTGCATGCTCGGACGGCTACGTGTCTATTTCCGTCTACTCGTTCCTTTTTTTTTCTTCGATACTTCAGTAGTGTCCATTACTTTTGCGTTCAGCTGCGACTCCTCAAAATGTTCACAACCCCATCTCTCGGGAACTGCCCTGAAATCACCCAACAGCACCCAAGTCCTCTCAGCACGGGGAACCCGACTGCGCTGAAACGCTTTCCCTGCACTCGACGCCGCTAGCACGTCTGTAACTTCAACCTCCACACGGAAGAACACGGCGTTGCTGAGCACAGCTAAAACAAACAACGGTCTATTTTCCGCTTAAGCAGCTAATGGGGATGTCCTGATTACCTCGAGCTCAAGTTTAAGGATGTCTTTATGCAAGCCCAAGCTCATTTCCGGATCACTCTGACTGATGACGCAAGCGGAACGTAGACCTTTTGCTTCATCGCAGGTCTATCATTAAAGGATAACCATCGTATAATCACGGAGACATGGAGAACACATGCCGTGCCATGCCATGACGCGGCCCGTTACAGAATTCAGACGAGATTGAACTGGGATCTCGTACGGCGCGACAAGTAATAACGCTCGTTTAACGCATCTTTTAGGAACAAAATGGACGACATCCTTCGTGATGGATGGCTACCGCCTCAGTAACGGTTCTCTAAATATAAATTCAAAGCGACATGAAACGTGGAGCCTCTAACTAGTCACAATAAAGCACACACACACACACAAAAACAGGATCCAGTTAGCATGAAATGACCTGCGTAAGGCTAATACATGTCATTACGTTATACTACACTGACTATTAATCATGTTAGCGGGCCTAAGGAGTTCAAGAGCTAGGACGTGTGTAAGAATTACATAAGTACTGTATGTAATTTTCAAATTGTCCACTCCGCAATGAAATCTTAGCGCTAAAATGAGTTTCTCCTGAAAAACAAACAAACAAACAAACAAACAACAACAAAATCTCCCCCACAAGCTGCCACATGTTATGCCATTGATTTTAAAGAAGAGAGCCCACAGCACGCATCAGACAAATCAATCCAGCTTCATGGTAGCGCTTTCATTATCGACGGTGTCCACAAAAATAATGAGACCCTGCCTTTAAAAAGAAAATCATTACAGAAGCACACCTGCCGGCTAGCAAAGCCCACATACGGCGTGCGGAGTGAAAAGGTGCCGGATGTGCGCTCCATAACAGGCTTGTTTCCAAGCAACGGTGCTGATCAACAGTGATTTTTGTGCTTATGGAATGGCTGTGTACCAATTCCAGCACACACACACACACACACACACACACACACACACACACAGCTGCTTGCGTACATTACCGTGTGTATATACACACACACATATCACTGTACCTCTGTGTGTTTTGATATAACGTCTGCCTGCTAAGCAAACGTCTCCTAAAACCGCATAATAGTCTCTAAGATGAAACGTCCCATGTTAATGAGCATCGTGATAGCACGCGCTGTTTATAGGAGACTTAAGAGACCGATTAATGCAGTACAAACATTAATCCTATTACTAGCAATAACAAGTCACATGTTGTAGCTTTATATGGAAGGTAGGTTTATATAAAACACTCTGCGTCAGGTTAAACGTTCTAGAAAAGAATCAAGGCGAGAGTGGTGTGATGAAGCAGTTTACCAACCCAAAGTTCATTATTTTCCTAAAGCAGCACATCATCCAGTGCTTTATTCAGCTTGAAACGCAGCAATTCGCCAACGGTGACCGTTTTCTAGTGTCTTTTATCCATTTCTCGAAATGACAGAGCTTTACTTCTGACTCTTACAAACAGCTGACACTGGAGACTCCTTCCAGATACGTGAACTAATCATCTCCTTACAGAAAACTGTTCCTTTGTTAAACGATGGTACTTTTTAAACCCCTGTACGTCCCTGCGAACAAGCGGTTACTATCGGCACGATAACGTATTAAAACAACGCATTAATATAAACCTGCGCTATTGGCGGAGCTGCTGTTCTAGAAAATCAAATCAACACACTTCTGACCAATCACAATCCAGGATTTTAACAGCGCTACTGTATATACATACAAGCTACTGAATGAAAGGACGCTACACGTGCACTCGACCTCGTATTTGTGTTCGTAGGAAAAAGTTCTTTTCAGTACGGTCAGTTATCATTAATAATAAAATACAACAAAAACCCCTCCAAGATTACGACAACGAAGGTATTGTAATCTATTCTATCCGCCCCAAGTCACCCATTAAACTCGAAAAGTTCCGTGCAGAACTGACGTGCTTAACATTATTGTGTGCAGAATGACACGGAACCATTTTAAATCACTGCGATACTTGACAGGCATTGTGTAAACAGTGAGAATGAAACACTTTTGGAGCTTCCCACTGCTTCATTTGCAGTCTTGGAGGAGGCGTGAAAGAAAGAAAAAAAAAAACCAAACAAAACAGCTGGCAAGCTTTAACATTAGACAACAGCGGTGACATCAACTGACTCCAGCTCCAGATGTAAGTCTTCTGCGTACGGGAGCGTCAGGAGACGCCGAGGCGTACGACGTAGAGCTGCAGGTTTGTCTAAAACGCTGAAGGTTTTTGACCTACATCTGACCTGCTCGTGGATCAGAGCGGGTTCGGAGCGCTGAGAGCCACTTGGGGGGTCTAGGAGTGGATTGGATACCTCTCAGGTGGAGGTGCTTCCTGTTGATAAGCAGGATGATTATCTATCTCGGTGTGAATTTCACGCGTGTCCTTTTCCGACATCCCACTCTGTGCTTGTGTATGTAGTGACAGGGTAATGTTTTGAAAAACAACACATAAAAACACAGAAACTAGCGGACAATATCCGAAACGAGCTTTTTGTCGTGCAGCCGGGGTAATTTATGCATAACCTCCTGGTACCGTCACACTTTAGGACCAATCGGTGCCCTAAATTCATTCCATTACACATTCACATCGGAGGTTCAGAGCCAAAGAGACGCAAAACCTCATCCGAGCTCCTCGATGATACCGATATTGCTCTGCAATTCATGCGTGGTATCACAACAAAAAGATGAGAGAGGCCTAAAATCCTTTAAAATAAAACCAAAAGGTTTAAACGTACGTAATAATGAATAACTTACTGTATAGTCCTTTGTCAATATACATGGACGCATTTAGTATCAATCGAGAAGTGTAGTTTGAGTGATCACTTATCCTGCAGCGCCAACACATGTATAGTTTTCAACGGATTTGACATACGGACACAGTGAGAAGTTATCCCAGGCTGGATCGGATCGATCGGTCCATTGGTGCTTGGAAGTGGCCTATTCGATCGAAACGTATATTCTAAAATAGTGGAGCTGTCGTTATGCAAAGGGTATCAGGAGCTAGCTTCTTCAATCGGATGCTAGCATCGGACGTAAGGTGCATTCGGTGTATTATCTGCTTATTAACTTCACCTGTAGTAAGCCAAAGTCATTAGTGTTACAGGCAAAGATTGAAAAATCAACTCCATGTTTATCATTTGTTCCAGACGTCTCACATTTGTCCCGTATTTACCCTGATCCGACTTTTGATTTTGGCATCTGTAGTCTCACGAAGGCAGACTTCGATTTTTCTCCCGAGACTGGTGCATGGCGAAGCATGGGGTGAATAAGCATGGTGAAGATCCGCCTACTTTCACTGACGACGACCCAAGCACAGAACTGCCTCTGCTTCAAACAACTTCGGAGCTCAAATAACATAAAAATGAGCTCGCGTGAACATTTCTCTCTCCACTCTCTCCACCTGCCTCCGAGAGATTCGGCGTATTCTGTGGTATTTACGTTTATCGGATAAGATATCGGACAACCTCGAAGATTCTGAAGCCAGAAAAGTGTCGAAATCATTTCCGGTGCTTTGGGCCCTGTAGGCGGGGCCTCTGAGCCTGAAACTATAGAACACCCCTAAAAAAAAGTCACCAAGTATGATATATTCTCTCGTAAAAGCCATCACTGAATCTTTTGAGGTCGAGGAATAAATGCGTAACGCACGCACTACTCGACGATGACGGTCCTTCTCCTTCTTCTTCTTCTCCGTGTACAGTCAGTCCTGACACACAGAGCACTTGTGTGATTCACGGCTCGTTTTGTGACGCAACGGCCCTGCTATACCGAGAGCAGCGGGGTTTTTTTTTCTTCTTTCTTTCCTTTTTCTGTGAATCATCCTCCCACCTTGTGGAGCATAAATACCACCTGTTCAGAGTGCAAAAACTCGCCAAGACACAGACAGAACGCAGTACAGAAACCTTCATTAGCATGCAGGCCCCCTCCTCCAGCTGCAGCCCAAATACAAATTAACGCTATTATTAGCGCAGTGCTGGAAGCTGTGGAAGGAAGTTTCCGCACGAACGAATCCAAAATGGTCTCAAAATCGATCTACCACCAGGGAATATGTTTTTGATATAATGTGACATCAGGAGTATAGGTAAGGAATAAAACATGGAAGTTTTGCGCTGTTAGAGGAACGCAATCAATGACCGGTGGTGGGAGTTTCTGCAAGCATCATGACATCACATCCAGAAGTGTTTATTCCTCTTATACCGCAGCACTTTTCCAACAACAGCATTTAAAGAACAAGAACGACACGTCATACGTTCTATCCGTTTCTAGTTGTGAAACATCCATGAAACAAGTCACTTCCTGTCCTCGCTTCCGTTATAGCAGATATAAAACAATCGTTCCCTGAAGAGCCGCTTTTTATTCTCTCTGCCTTACCGTTAATGAGACAAAAACGCAGCTCGTCACGTTACCGAGGACCCGCCAAGTGTAAAATCCGAAGTGAAGGTTACAGGGACGACTCGGATCGTTACGAAGTGCCGATACCGGAGACTCCGTCCATAAATGTTCAATAATCGGTCCCGCGAGGATTTCGCAATCTTGCCATCGCCGAAATGAACACGTCATCGATATTCGGAGGAGATCGCGATTTATTTAAATTACCGCCTGATTTTCAACGGATTCGGGCCGAGACGAGTCGTGTGACGCCGTCACGACGAGCGTTCAGCCAAAGCCCTCTTCGATTCACGTGCGTCGAGCACGAGTGCAGCTAAAAGCTCTCGTTTACCAACGAACATCGCTGTGAAATACCGCGCAAAACAATTTCGTGCGATTGCGATTTTCGCCGATTCGAGTCGTTTTCCGCAACAACAACAAAAAATTTAACGGCACAATTTCGAAAAAGCCGCAGCAAAATCAAGCAAAGTCCTGTACGGACTGAACAATAGAGAAAACGCCACCACGAAGATCATTACACACGTAACGTGGAGCGTCTGCGATACACGGACCCGGTAATGACCCGTTACGCTAGAAACAAGAACACTTAACATATTAAGTTACTAATATCAACACCTTCTGACCAATCAGCATCCAGAATTTAACAGCACTGTGGGTATTAATCGTGATGTTCGAGACCAGGAGTAGATTAACACGCAAGCTCGCCTAGGGATCGCCGATCACGAGCATCGATACGGTGTATTCCTGTACAGTGAGAACATCTTGGGCGTAACTCGCACTCCTGAAATAAAGTTTCTGTACGCAGCATCAATCCTGCGGTCTTTCTTAATTCGGGGAAATTTGCTGGAGCACCTTCACAGAGAAGGAGAAGGAGGAGAACTCTCTCCAGACTTTGAGGAACAGGACAGAAAGATATCGTCCCTCTACGGTATTGGAATATATGATCATACCATTTGGTCTTCGTGATGCTCCGACGAGCGCGCTCGGCAGAAATCGATCCTCGTAAGTCAGTGTGGGTCCGGTGCTGTTCGTTAGTCCATTATGGAGCGTTTAATGCACTCTGATGAGGTCAGAACATGCCATGAAGAGAAGCCTCCCTGTGCCATGTGATAATAATTTACCCTGAAAGTGTGTCAGCTCAGCTGAATCATGCGAAAGGAGCTGATCAAATTGAAAGTCATACAGCATTATGGCAATCAGGTTGACGCATTATGCCGTCACACACACACACACACACACACACACACACACACACACACGGGAGCTAGCTTCGTCCTCTGCCCTCCATCCCACCGCTTATAATAAAGCGTCCATATTTGCATGACTAAATAGTTTGAACAATTTCCTTATTTTTTTCTTTTCTTCCCACTTTATTTCGAGTCACTTCGCAAACAATTTGCAAGGACGTCACGGTCACAGGACGCGAGTCACCCCCGAGGCGCATTATTTTAATCTGATTATTGTCCTAATTGAGCTTTACGCCGCTAACGAGATTATTTGATCCAAATAAAGCAGCTCTCCAGCCACCGTTTGTTCAGACCCACTCTATAGCGGACCGGATCTAAACTCCTTAGTAGGTGTAGAATTACAGACTGGAGTCCGTCTGTTGCGCTGCACAAAGTATTGGCACCCATTCACTGGG
>CM022770.1:23076860-23099360 GCA_012411365.1 Ameiurus melas | reverse complement strand
CTCCCTCCCCCCTCTCTCCCTCTCTCTCTCCCCCTCTCTGTCTCTCACCCTCTCTCTCTCTCTCCCCCTCTCTCTCCTGTCACCTTCCTTTATATCACCCAGCAGTAGTCAGCTATACGAAGGCTTCCTGACTGAAGCCTGGAAGATTACAGCATATTTCCACTGCAGCTGCTGTTAAACGCATCAATAACCATCACACCATCCTCACGCAACGGAGCTGAGAACAGAACCCTATTCTATTCGTTTGAAAGAAAACGCCTTCCTTTTTTTTTTCACGTCAGATGTCCTTGCCGTGATTAGCTACCGGTTCAGCATCATACAAGTCTACATCATGCCGGAGATCGGTGTCTCGATCAGACGTGATGACGTGGTTTATGACACACTGCTGTCTAAAAACATGGACAGAAGGACGGAGTTACTGAGAGAAAACGATCGTAACTTTCCTCCTCGGCACATAATTCCGTGCTCCAACACCGGACTCAGGACGGAGGTGTGGCCTAAAGGTTAAAGGCGGATTTGTACGTTGTTTGTACGATTCGGACATCGCTCCGTATAGTCAGTGTGCGACGATTAAAGCTGGGTTTACACGGTACGATCTCGGTCACGTGACCCGTGGCTGATTACGTGCCACCGCGACCGAAGATGGCCGACTGCATTTTGACAATTATTTCAATCCTTATGACGTAAAGCACTGGCAAAAAAAAAAAAGACATGCGGGTTTGCACGTAGCTTTAAGCACGCGGTATTTGTTCGCTTCCTTGGCTTTGACGCTGATCAAATCCATCTTGGGTTAAAGACGACATTACGTACCGTATTTATTTCCTCCGGAACGTTTTAGTTTAAACGGGAGGCGCGGCGCTACAGGGCTTAGCATCGTAGCACGCTCGCACCTCCAGCTTCAATCCTGATCTCGGGGTTCCGGTCAGCGTGGAGTTTCACACGTTCTCCAGGTTCTCCGGTTTCCTCCCAAAAACGTCCCCGTTATGTGCATCCGCTACTCTACATCGCCCCTGGGTGTGAACGTGTCTGAATAGACGACCCATCGGGATCGATTCCCCCGGATAAACTCCGGATCCACCGTGACCCTGACCGGGAGAAAGCGCGTGTCTAAGATGAACGAATGCACCGAAACACACCAAAGGACGCCGTTCTCTGCTTCTCAAGTAGAGCTGGTGGGGTTCGAAACTCGGAAACGAACTGCAGAAGGCAACACGATTATCTTAGGCAGAAGAAAACAAAAAAGGTCAACAACAACAACAATAATAATAATAATAATAATAATAAATGAAAAAAAAAAGAGATTTATGTAGGTCTAATCAATACACGTTGTTTGTTGGGGCTTCGCATCATCACACAGTCAGGACTCCCAAGAGGACAGAGGCGTCAGCGGGTTTGGGAAACAGGTTGTGGTGACTGATGAAATAAATAAATAATACACCATATATATATAAATAAATAATGATAGGCCTATATAATAAATCACAGCGCTGCTGTGAGCCAATCTCTCTCTCTCTCTCTCTTTCTGAAAAACCATGGGATTAATTAAAAGACTGAGTGTGTGTGTGTGTGTGTGTGTGTGTGTGTGTGTGTGTGTGTGTGTGTTGCAGTTTGGTCATATTTTAAAAGCATTCCCCAGGAAGTGAATGTACACCCGATAGTCCTTCAGGATAAATCCGACCGGAGTATTTTAGTTGTTTTTTTTTTTTTTGGTGCTCCAACTTCATAAGACACATTCAGGTCCGGAGATGGAGGTAGAAGAATGGATCTATTTTGGATTTACGGACCCGGTCTGTTGCGCAAGAGCCTCGGTCACTTACCCGGGCGAATCCGATCAGCAATGCGCACTTAGGAATCACTGACATTCCCAAATTCCCTGGCGCAACACGTCACGCCATTCCTCTACATCAGCATCCATCGTTCCCGTTCCGGTTCGCGTCCAAGCCTGCTGCCGCTGAAGGACGCGTCCACCACCCGGACCATTTCCCATCCCATCCAACCGGGAAGACACTGCGGACTCCCCGCGATCCTGGAGCGTCGCAAACGCGCAGGGAAGCGCACAGACGCGCTTCTGGCGCACACAAACCAACCCCCCCACCAAACCCCCCAAACCCCCCACTGCACACCCGACACACTCATAACCAAGCCGAATAAAGGCATCAAAACACTGAGGTTTCATCTTACCTGGCGCTCCTTATTAATCACCATGCATGATCCGGCACTGCTGATGGATGAGGATCAGAGAGAGAGAGAGAGAGAGAGAGATGGATGGATGGATGAAGGAGAGCTGATTGAGACGCAGGAGCAGAGCGCGCGCGCGCACACACACACACACACACACCTGACAGCGACGCTCTAATGCGGGTGCGTCTCAAATCGTTCCCCCCCCGGTCCCTTCCCTGCATCTGTCATCGACTCCCAGTGAACTTCTCCAACTGGTTCTGGAGACAAGCTGGAGACAAAAGACGCCGCTCCATTGGCTGAAAGCGGTCACATGGTTGCCTACGTTACCTGCATGAACGTCACCATGCTGTACGGGAACCTCGTTCCAAAACTAGGCACCGTGAGGAGATCTCGAGAGGAACTCACGAGACGATCTCGTATTTCCTTCACTCGTGGTACGATCGTTGCTCGGACGGCGACGGCGGGTTTTTTTTTTTTCACCTCGACGCTATTTTTTAAGACGTTACCGTGAGTCGAGTTCAAACGGGAGCGCACGGTGGATCGCACGTCCGCCTCACACCTCCAGGGCCCGGGGCTTCGATTCACGCCGCTACCCTGTGTGGGCGGAGTCTGCATGTTCTCCCCGTGCTGCGGGGGTTTCCTCCGGGTACTCCGGTTTCCTCCCCCAGTCCAAACACATGCATGATTGGCGTGTCGAAAGTGTCCGTAGTGTACGATTGGGTGTGTGTGTGATTCCTTTAACAGGAAATACGGCGAGCACGCGCGTCACACACGACGCTGTTTTCAAAAAAAAAAGACTGCGAGTGTTGCGGACAAACCGAGACGTGGACGTCCAACAACATCCACTGACCAAGACACAACCGCCGTGGCGCTGGCGAGCAGGACACAGTCCCCTACGTGTGAAGACCCTGTAGTTCCTCGACGACGCCGAGGGACACTGAAGCATCTCGACTGATCTGGATTCACCAGCGTGATGAGAAACTAACATCACAAGGCTTCAGGCCATGGATCATTTATTTATTATAATGTCCATATGGGCCCAAAATGTCTGTGAACCCCTGCTCTTCCTTCACACTAGCAAATGACAAGTCGTTGGTTTCTTGCTTGGGGAACACACACACACACACACACACACACACACACAGAGGCATTTTTGAAAACACTGAACTTGTTTCTTTTGCTTATCTTTTTCAAACCGTTCAAAAGAGAAAACTTGCAGCACATTAGCATTTCTTGGCTATTTCGGAAGTTGTTCCGGGTGAGTAGATCAGTCAGGGAACTCGTGCGTCACCAGAACGTTGTCTAAAGAATGAAAATTCCATGACGGCCGACTGTTCTTTTCTTCTTCACAGGATCGCACTAGAAAATGGCGGAACCTCGAGGCAGTGCACTGAACACGGAAGGATCAGTCGATTTGAGACGCACCCCTGCTCTGAGCTCAGGCTGGTCTGGTGGAAAATCCGGAGCGGATCGTCAGCAGGCGTGAACTGGACTGAGGATTAATTAGAACTACAGGAAAGATTTTTAGACCTTCAGATGCTGCATGGAAGCTTTTGAAGCTCGATAGATAAAGAGGATAAAGAGACACGCTCCTGGAGGAATTTCCACAAAACTCGAAGAAATAAACCAATGAAAATGGCGTTAACATCACCTCTTTTAACACTTTTTCAACTCTTTGGTCAACGGCAGTATACACAAAGGTTGATTTTGAGAATACAGATTCACATTTAACCCTTTAATGACTTGCGTAATCATTTATTAAGAATATCATGTTAAAATATCTTATCTTAATCCATTTCATCAATATACATTTTCTTTCTTTCTTTCTTTCTTTCTTTCTTTCTTTTGTACACGTTATTCATGTATGAGAAATAAAATATTCTATGTAGTATGCAGAGTATTTATTACTCCTGAAAAAAAAAAGATATCAAGTGAAAATTGTATTAGTTAAGCTTGCTTTATATCTCTTGAGATTGTGATTAAGATTAATATTGTCATTGTTCCTTCTTCTCGCAAATATTCTTGCATCTGTTTAGAAATAAATACAAAGATAAAACATGAAATAGCTTCAATAATATTTATTGGCTTATAATGTCATCATGGGAATTATCCCTCAGCGTTGTTGTGTTCTGATTGGTCAGAAGGTGTTGATGAATTCTCTAGAACAGCAGCTCTGACAGTAGTAGTGCAGCTGAAAAGCACAGGTTTCTATTAATGTCCTCGTTCTGTCTAATACGGTTTCGTTTCTATAGTAACAGCTCGTTCACAGGGACTTGGACATCAGAAGATCCACGAATAATAAACCGATTACATTTTGTTTACATTTATTTATGGAAGGAGTCTCCAGTGTCAGTGCTTTTTGAATCCATGACTAAACATATTATTATTATTATTATAATTATTATTACTATTATTATTATTTACGTTTTCCGACATCTTCAGGACAGAGGAGTTTACGCTTTTCAGATTTTGTTGTTGTTGTTGTTGTAGAGATGGAGAGATGCTTGATCGTAAATATAACATCTCCAGTTTCCTCCCACCTCCCAAAAACATGCTGGTAAACTGGTGACTCAGATTTGGCCCAAGGTGTGTGTGTGTGTGTGTGTGTGTGTGTGTGTGTGTGTGTGTGTGTGTGTGTGTGTGTGTGACGTCCCATGAATGAATGAATAATTTTAGAACGTAGGCTTTAAATATAAAATAACTGGGCGCTGTTCCAGGTTTTGGCCACAAGGTGGCAGCAAAGTAACAAAATAGAAACGGGTGCTCGTGGAAAGGCACCAAGACACAGGTGTAGGCCACGCCCCCACAACCTGCCACGCGCCTTTCATGCCAAAAATGTTTCAACAGAAATGATTCAATATTAATAAAAGAACACTTATTAGTATTGTTGTTGTTAATAATAATAATAATAATAATAATAATAATAATAATAGTGTACCAGTGTTGCATGGGGCTATTATAATCTAACAACATATTAATAAATAAAGAAACAATATAACATATATTTAGAATAATTATATGAGTGAATTGATCATCGTTTAATGATATGATGTAGGATAATCATTAAAGCACATGTTTGCGTGTGGGAAAGTAACACACTAGAGTAGATATTCTTAATTCAAACACACTCACACACACACACACACACACACTTTCTCTCTCTCTCACACACACACACACACACACTTTCTCTCTCTCTCTCACACACACACACACACACTTTCTCTCTCTCTCTCACACACACACACACCCCACACACACACACACACACACACACACACACACACACACACACACACACACACACACACACACACACACACACTATCATATTGAACTAGATTATTATATTATAGAGCTCTGCTGTGTCTGGAAAGACATTTTATTGCCAACAGTACAGACCTCAAACAATGACCCCACACACACACACACACACACACACACACACACACACACACACATACATACACACAAAACCAGTGACTTTAATCAATAAACATAAAGCAACCCGATTCCTGTGAGAGGAATAATGATTAGTTCCTGTTGTGTTATTCCCGATACCCAATCAGCGGTGATCTACCCCACGCGGATCCTACACAAATCATACACGAGTCTCCGATGCAAAAGAGTCGTTTACAGAGAAAAGAGTCGACTCGTTGTTGCCGGTCTCGGGCGCGGATGAGTCCCACCGCAGGCGGGTTTCCTCTTCGAACAATCCGGATTGAAATCCTGAGTCGATTGAAGCTGGCGGTGAGAACGCGTTACAGTGGGGTTTAAAGACACACTGGATTTCATTGAATTGATTTATTTTTGCTAAGTCTAAGTCTTCTCCTCGATTCGGTCCG
This sequence comes from Ameiurus melas, assembly GCA_012411365.1. Lineage (NCBI taxonomy): Eukaryota > Metazoa > Chordata > Actinopteri > Siluriformes > Ictaluridae > Ameiurus > Ameiurus melas. The sequence continues at coordinate 23,093,334 of CM022770.1, read as the reverse complement.
GATGAACCAGTTGGAGACACTCGTTCGGAGCTCTCAGAATAAAATACATTCTGGAGATAAGACAATAACAATCTACACAACAACAACAACAACAACAACAACAACAACAACAACAACAACAGCAGCAGCAGCAGTAAGAGCTCTCTGGTGAGGATGTGTCTGTACAGGGGGATCCACAGCTGTTTGCTCGGAGCATCACTGACCTGCACTGGACTAGTAGTGACCACAGAAAAGAGTCGGTTCCTTTGCGGGTGCACAAGCATGAAACTACAATCATGACTGCACGTTTCTCAGCGTATAACCGCGCGTGAGTCGTGGAGTCCGAGCCGACATGATCCAGCGCGTGAATGCGCTTTGACTTGGGTTCGATTTGAACCTGCAGCCTACAGTATTCCAGCTCCGAATCGTTTGCTCGAAGGAGCCGACTCTATGAAATGATTCGGAGTCGGCATGACTCCAGCTGATCCTGCCGGTTTGACCCGGCCCCCCTCTCTGTGCGCCAAACCCTCTGATGTGGAGATTCTCATGTGAGACAGGTTTCTCTCTGTGTGTGTGTGTGTGTGTGTGTGTGTGTGTGTGTGTGTGTGTGTGTGTGTATATAAAAGCTGGAGGTTGACTGACTCTCAGCACCCAGAGTCTGAGGAACCTCCAGAAAGCAACACTCTCCCACTTGGACAAGAAAGAACCTAAAGGAAGGATGTCTCACAGCTGGGGTTATGACGCTAGTGATGGTAAGACCAGATATATTAATACACCAGGATGAGAAAATTTTGTATTTTTTTGGAAAAACTTCTATCAATCTATCTGTGATGTTTTTGTCTTCATCTTTGCATGAACGACATTCGCTTCTGACGTTTAATAAAGAATACCAGGTCTAGCAATATCAATAACGATGTTTTGTTTATGTAAACGCCCACAGACGACGGCTTATCCCGTGTGCAGATCAGTAAAGTGACCGTTCTTTACGTGAGCGTTCTTACGTAAAGACCGAAGTCCAGTCGAAAGATCTTGGCACATTGTCCTTGAAGAAGACTAGAACATAACACTTCTTGACTGCAAAACTATTTTATTGCACGCACCTTTTCAGTTCTAAATCAATAACGCATCGTTGTTTCTTTTTTGTTTTTTTCCCCCCTCCGTGTACAGGTCCTGCCACATGGGCCGATCACTTCCCCATCGCCAACGGACCACGGCAGTCTCCCGTTAACATCATCCCGAGCCAAGCCCAGTTCGACTCGTCTCTCAAGCCACTCAAGCTGCAGTACGACCCGTCCACGTCCAAAGACATCTTGAACAACGGCCATACGTTCCAAGTCAGCTTCCTGGACGAGAACAACAGCGCAAGTTAGTGCGTCCGTCGCTTGGTTACGTACGTCGTCGTGCGACAAATCCGTGAATCGAATCGTTTTTTGGGTCGAGTAACCATAGCGCCGTCGCCGCGGACAGGGGAAAACGTTCGGGACTTCTCAGACAAAAGGCACATTGAATTTCTGCTCTATCAAAATTCTGACACTCCTCAAGTCCTGAAGACGTCAGAAAACGCTGTAAAAAAAAAAAGCGCCGACACTGGAGACTCCTTCCATGAATGCTCCATAAATGTCTCCTGGAAGAAAAGTTCAAGCATGTTTTGACATAAATCACGCTGGTTGTTGTTATTTTTATTCCTGGTAACTCAATAACTTTTATGTGTTCAGCAGGTCGAGTCTGCTTCCTGTAATTTCTTGCTGTTGCTTGACGAGTGGCAGTGGAGCGTGACTCGTGTGATAAGCAGGCTCCCAGCGTTAGTTACTTCAGTCCTAACGCGTGATATTATGGGATGGAGAATAGAGTCCGAAGAGCGCGCTGCTCTTCACGCTACACTGCCCATGAGCGGAGCGTGTCGAATTTCCTCGTAAGAGAGAATACTTTTAGACACTGAACCGACGAGAAGATGATCAGAAACGGTCTCCAATGAATCCCGTCCGTCAGAGAGGTCTCAGAAATGTATGACGTCGATGGTGCGAGCAGATGTTTTTATCTCAGGGTCACAGTGTAATTCCAGTCGCTGGATATTGTGTCTGGAGTCGCTGCTCTGAAGGAAGTGTGTCACTACTCGGGGAAAGAGAGATAACGTCTTCTGTCTCTCGGGGAAAGGAGAGACATCCTGCCGTAGTGTTTGCTGTTCTGCACTTTGTTTAGCTTCAATGGACCTTTAACCCAAACGCTAATGTGGCATAAAACAAATAATGAAGCTAGTAGGGAGCAAACACTCACGAAAACGCTGGATTTCTTTTCTCCTCGATGAAGGTCGTACTGTATAAACCGCTCGGATTATATTCAATTAAATTTAAATCAAATGTAACCGATGAGCTGAGACGTTTGTAATGTCTGAATAATCCAAACTATTCCTTTAGACCAGAGAACATATCCGTGTGTTTACAATGTATACTGCAGCTCCCTGACTATAAATTGTGTGTGTGTGTGTGTGTGTGTAGTTCTAAGCGGTGGGCCCGTCACTGGCACCTACAGACTGAAGCAGTTCCACTTCCACTGGGGCGAGAGTGACGACAAAGGGTCCGAGCACACGGTCAATGGCGTTAAGTTTCCTTGTGAGGTAATTCAATGTCCAGTGCAACATGCTCTGACCACGCCCACTCTCTCCTTTGAAAACCTGACCACTCCCACGCTCTCCTTTGAAAACCTGACCACTCCCATCCTATTCTTTGAGTAATCGGACGACTCCCACACTCTCCTGTAGATACTCTGACCACTCCCATCTTATTCATTGAGTAATCAGACCACTCCCACACTCTCCTGTAGATACTCTGACCACTCCCATCTTATTCATTGAGTAATCTGACGACTCCCACACTCTCCTGTAGATACTCTGACCACTCCCATCTTATTCATTGAGTAATCTGACCACTCCCACCCTCTCCTGTAGATACTCTGACCACTCCCATCCTATTCTTTGAATAATCTGACCACTCCCACCCTCTTCTATAGATACTCTGACCACTCCCATCCTATTCTTTGAATAATCTGACCACTCCCATCCTATTCTTTGAGTAATCTGACCACTCCCACCCTCTCCTGTAGATACTCTGACCATAGAAACAGTAACCGTGGGAACTTTTCTTTAGAATTGGCAGCTACAGCGTTTGATCTTTCTCAGCGTCTTCCACTCTGAGTCATGCCACCACAGATGGTTTCACCATCAACCTCAGTAATATCTCACTGCCTCTTTACAACTCTCTCTTTTTTTTGTTTTTGTTTAAACCTCGCTTGTTTTTGTCACTTTGCCCACAGCTCCATCTGGTGCACTGGAACACCAAGTACGCAAACTTTGGTGAGGCTGTGAACAAACCCGATGGCTTGGCGGTTGTTGGAGTTTTTCTGAAGGTCAGAGTTTTAACCAAAGCGCCACATCTCGTATGATTCTCCCGATATCTATAGATTCGGATTTGTCACGTATAACTTTTTCCTCTCTCCTCCTCTCTCAGATTGGTTCTGCCAATCCACGACTGCAGAAACTTCTCGATTCCTTTGACTCCATCAAAGCAAAGGTGACGCTCCTTAATTCCTTGCGTGGTTTTTTTAAGCTCATAAATACAACCTTCTGTGACTTTTTATTTTTTTCTCACTTTACTCCATGTCTCACTCTTTTTTTTTTCTCTATGTCTTGCTCTCGTGATTTCCCTCAGGGTCAGCAAACCACATTTTTGAACTTTGACCCCAAGAACCTATTGCCTGCCTCTCTGAATTTCTGGACTTATGAAGGTTCTCTCACCACACCACCTCTGTATGAGAGCGTCACCTGGATCGTCCTGAAAGATCCGATTAGCGTGAGCTCTGCTCAGGTACGCAATTTCATTCAGCCAATTAATAATTCGGCCAAAACTTCTAGCACAGCTAGCGCCTGGCGTGTGCAGAAAGACTACCACAGGATCAACCTTTAATATCTAAAACGGTTCAACTTCGATTGTATGTCAGTGAGCAGCATAACTACCGCAACATCTAGCTAGTTTGGCTGTATTATATTAAATAATGATACTCTCTAATTAGTATAAGAGATGTCGCTTCAGTATATTGAAGCTAACTTTGCTATTTAGCGTCAACTGATGCTAGGTAGTTTTAGCTGTAACTGCATTCTTAAACAATTTTTTTTTCAGTGGTGGACGATCATGGTGATGGACATGATGTTCAATTATGTTTCGGTCAGCGTCTAACAAATGAAAACCGCACATTTTAGACAATTCACGCTAAAAGTTATATTAAATGACCCAAAAACGTTAAAGCAGTTAGCATGACTCCACTCTGAGGCGACGCGAAGCCATTTGAAATCCGTTCAAACGTCGGCTTTTTCACATTAATAAGTTCATATGTACACAGTGTACGTTAATATTTACACACATAGCATGAGCGGCCGTGAAGTGTATGATAAAAAAGAAAAACAGGGAGGGACCGTGACTGGTGTTTAGCAAGATTAGATTACCTAAACACTCCTTGAAGTAAGCGCAAGCGTCACATACTGAGCTGATCGCTTTTTAAAAAGGGCAGAGCGGGGTAGCCGAACCTTTTCAGGCCGATACCATCTCTCACACCTCATGGTTGTTTTTTTTTCCCCTGAAGAGGCAGCGCAGGTTTTTTCCTCACAACATTCTGCCACACAACCACGTCCATGCTAAAGGCTTATCCTCTTCAGTCCTACAGGTGTCATCGAAATAACCTTTAAATGCTTAAATATAGTGTATAGTGTGAGGGCAGGATGACTGCCAAGCTCTATGGCACACACAGGAAGTGAGTAGGAGTGCATTTGGTGCAAACAGGAAGTGGGCTCAACTCTGCAAGTTTCCTATAAGTTTTCTCTTCGCCCACAAACACAGGGTGAAATAAAGGTTCACATGCTGCATGGAAGGTTATGTGAACCTGAGAATATCTAACCGCTGCTTGACGTCATTATTACCACATGTCCTTCGGTGTCAAATGGCTGTGCGTGTTTGTACGTGTAGAATTTGTAGACGTGAATGCCTTTTAGAAAACAATGCAAGTACAAACCCATTAACACTTTTTTTTAATTTCATTTTTTCCCCTCGTCTTTCCTTCTTCAGATGGCGAAATTCCGCAGTCTGTTGTTCAGCTCAGCGGGAGAGCAACCTCGCTGTATGTGCAATAACTACAGACCCCCTCAGCCCATAAAGGGACGCAAAGTTCGCTCCAACTTTAAGTAAACTGCAGAACGCACCTCTGACCCCGCCCACTGAACGCATCTCGGCCAATCGTAACGCTTCTTTTCCTCAAGTTAATTTGAATAATTGACTCAAACTAAACAAATGCTTTTGGGTTGGTTGAGATGAATCTGAAGATAACACAAAATCTAAAAAAAGAAAAAAAAAAGAAAAAAAGAAAAAAGAAATGCCATGAATCAGCTGGTTCATTTGTTTAAATCGACTCATTTGTGAACGCACATTTGATTCGGTTCAGTTGCCATAATGCGAAAGACTATAAAATGCAGTGAATCATTTGAACCGTTTTGGTTCTAGTCAGTGAAGATGAATCAGTCGGTTCATTTGAACTCTACAATTGAATTGCACGAAGTATTATGAAATTACAACCACTCATTATTCGGTTCATCTAAATTTTGCTAATTGATTATTTAGAGCAAACCCGACATATTAGAAAACACGTGAGTCAGTTGGTTGATCTGTTCAAATGAATCGACTCCCAGTCTTTTAAAAGTGCTTACATGTCAAACCGATGACCTCATTGTATTCATTTTTAAATACTTTACCTCTTAATTGTAAAATGTAAAGCTGTGAAGACCTTCCCCCGTGCTAGGAAAGAAAGAGTAATAGTCACGATCCTCATTTATTTCAGCTTCTTTTATTCCCGTTGTTGGATTATCTACAGGGTATTTAGTTTTTAATGTGTTTCAGGTTGAGATGTGTGAAATGTTCAGGGTGCAGAGTACAGCGTAGAAGAAGCCCTCGAGCACTTTCCAACATATAGGACTTTACGAAACTCACTCGACAAAGCAGCTAAAGTATAGAGAAGTAGAGAAATTATAAAATGTTAAGATAAAGATTATTGCTTATTGCTATTAATGCTAAGATAAGACGATGCCTATTGTTTTCTGAGAGGGTTGAACTCTTACGAATAATAAATTAATATATATTTAAAGATTATACGAGTGCCTTGTTTTTGTTTGGGGGAAAATTGAAAGCATTCACACGTTGGTTATAAAGCTATAACAGTCCGGTGTCTTTCGCACAACTGATCCTAAATGAAACATTAATGACATACATCATGACATTTTGTTTTGAAAGTGACTCACCTGCTAATTCTTTCAGAGATCCCTCATCTGTTCTGTACAAACAGCTACTGATTAGCTACTGACAAGCGAAAACATCCCTCGGGCTCTTTCTTACCATGATCACGTTCAAGGACTATTTTGTTCTTAAACAATTACATCGAATGACTCATGACTCACTTGAACGAACTTTTCTGAATTTGTTCAAACGAATCAGTTGCTTGTTTGATTTCTTGAATAACACGTAATAAAATAAAACACTCTGAATGAAGAACTGACTCATTTAAAAACAACCTTGTCTAAATTTCCCCAAAATAAATCAGTTGCCATATTGGACTTCTGAAGTATTACCAAATAATAATAATACGAAAATGCTTTGGATGATAAATTTAATCATTTGAACAACCTTGTCTTAATTGGCTCAAATGAATCGTTGGCTGTATTTCAATTCTGAACGAATATAAAAGTAATAGAAAATGCTTTGAATAATGAATTGACTCGTTTGAACAGACTCTTCTGATTTTGTTCAAACGAATCAGCTGCTGTATTTGGGTTATTAAACAATAATAATACAACAAAACCACAATGTTCTTTAAACGATAAATTGATTCATTTGAACAAACTCGCCTAAACTGGCACAAAAATGAATCAGTTCCTGTGTTTGAATTCTTACATAATACTAAACTATATAAACACTTTGAATGAGGAACTGACTCATTTGAACAAGCTTGTCTTAATGAATCGTATTTCAATTCTGAACTAATATAAAGTAATAGAAAATGCTTCGAATAATGAGTTGAGTCATTTGATTCACTTGAAGCCTATTGAACCAAGTTGAATAGGAGAACATATAGCACGACATGAATCGATTGGCGTTTCGCCTCAAATGAACTGAATCTATGGAGTGAGCTCCCTGGGGAAGTTGAAGCAGCACTTACAGTATATTATGATAGAACACACACACACACACACACACACACACACACACACAAATATATATTGTTTGTCATTTTCTATTGTGATCCAACACGCGCGTGCATTTAAACAGTGAATTCACACCAGGCCATTTCACCTTTGTTTGCGCTGCGACTGTGAAAGACGTATTCATTAAGTGTTGGCACACATTTCTGGATACCACGCTCCCACTTCTCATCACTGCACTGACATGTGGCTTGTGTAGGGTTGTGTGTGATCGTGATGTTTGTCCTTTTTGAGGTCTCCGCCAGCTTTGCTTACCCAAGCATGAATAGCTTTATTCAGCCTCAGTTATGACGGCATGAGACACAGCGAGAACACTGGCCTGTATAAAAACAAAAAAACAAAAAACAAACAACCCCATATAAAATAATGTTGTGCTTTGTTTGAGCATTTGGAGATTAAAGGTCAAGGTTTGCACACGCATACTTTAAACAAATCAGAATAAAACGTGGTCTACAATATACGTTACAAGATGACCTCGACAAATCACAACAATCTGCTGAGCCTTGAATTCCTTAATTAGAGACAGCAAAAATATTTTCAAATCATATGCAATTAAATCCTTCTGTGCATCGTTCTGCGCCTGCTAATACAAATCACTGCTTATTAGACTTGATGAACGTTTAATTCTGCTTTTCTACCCTGTAAATCTATTACTGAAAGGAGATATTCAGCCTTAGCATACGCATGAGCAATACCGAGATGTCAGGTTTTTATTCTCTGACTCACATGGGTTTAGATCCTGAAAAGTCTCCTATTCAGAGTTCGACAAAAGAGAGAATGTGTAATTAAGTTCTCCTACGCTTCGGGCTAGTGCAATCAGTCTAAACACGCGTCTCGCTCTTACTGCATAGTTACAGAGGAGAGACATTAGAGTGCTGACAGACAGGGAAGTGGAGGAGTGATGATAAAAAGAGCTGGAGACAGACAAGTGGAAGAAATGAGAGGAAGTGAGACGTATCAGGAGTTTAAGCATCCTCTTACGGTGCACCATCATTCATTACATAAAAGTAAAGCCAATAATAATAATAATAATAATAATAATAATAATAATAACAATAATAGTTTGTTTAAGTCCTTTCATACTGAAATACATCTTATCTGCTTCTATGCAAAACTGTTCTGCAACGGCAAGGAACATATTGACTTCCTGTTTCCTCTCAACAATATGTTCCTCTATTGTTAGCAACAAGCTAGCCGGCTAAGTGTGTAACCTCCTAGTCAGAGGCTGGAAAAACAGAGTCACGAGCCTTAGTTGATCCTTTTAAGGAAATAAGACAGCTAATAAGACGGAGCTAATTTCAGGGCCAGAAAAAAAAAAAAAAAAAAACGCCCATAAAACTGAAGCATGAAGTGAAGACACTAGGCCGATCATCGGATCGCCACTGCATGACATCATCGCAAATGTTTAAGGAAAAAAAAAAAAAGATTCTTAAAAGTATTTTTTTTATTGTATATAAGTGGTGGCTGGATCACGATACGAGTTATCAGTAACTCTGCATAGCTATTCATCACAGGAGGGAAAGTCTTCTGCATCCTCACAGGAACACAATCACGGAAAGCACAACAGGAAACAAACGCTGGTCCCTCCATTAGGCAGCTCTTTAAAAAATAAAAAATAAAAATTTCCCCCCCAAAGCACACAAATATTCTTTTTGTAATTTGCCTATTTGTCTTCTAACTTCCTTCTAATTTCTCCCCCAATTCTAGGGTCGATGTTAGCGGGTGCGTCTGAGCAGAAAAATACACAAAAATGTGCTCTGAAAGAGGAGAAATTGGGGGGGGGCAACATTTCAGATAAATGCATGCAGACAAGATAATGGCATTTATGTAAATCATTATGCTACACTGTGTGTGTGTGTATGTGTGTGAGTGAGAGAGAGAGAGAGAGAGAGAGAGAGAGAGAATACAGGAAATTGAGTTTCATTAGCCTAATGTGTGCAATCGGGGTTTTTTGAGGTGTTGGCAGGTGATGATGTGGTTAGCGATGGGAAAGTAAGCTGAAATTCTGTGGAATAAAAACCCTTTGCTTGCACCACATATACACACACACACACACACACACACACACACACACACACACACACACACACACACAGACAATTGTTCGATAAAGGTTTCAGAGCACTTTAACAGTAGGAGAATAGTAGGAGTTACCCGAGGATTTGAGTTGCAAACTGGCCAACACACACACACACACACACAAACACATACACACTTCTACAAAGCAGCTTAGCATCATGTAGCAACTGGGAAAAAAAAAAAAAAAAAGGACTGTGCTATCCATTTCACACGTAGCTAAAGCAATATATCTGTTCCACATTCCTTGGCATGAAGACCAACTAGCATAAAGCATTAATGGGTCTGCTAGCCATAAAGCTCTGCTGTTTTTGAGGATTTATGAAGGTGTAACTCTCTCACGCATGACTCGAAAAATGGTTAAAATGCTTGTTTTAGGGATGGACTGATCACTGCTTCTGTGCTTCATTGTTTAGCAGCTTAGCGCTAAAGTTTAACAATCATTGTTAGCATCACACCTTCACAGTAACGTAAGAAAGCGAACTGGCACTAAAACTAGCCCTGAAACAAAAGTCCGTTTTCTTTACATTTAATCGAAACTTGGCGCACCCGCCAGTGATAATGTTTACATTTTGTTGTTGTTGTACAGAAGTCAGCAGAAGTGCGGGCGAGTCCCGAGGCTGTGCAGCTCGCTGATAAGCACGCTGATAGGGACGGGGTGTGTGTGTGACCCTGAGTGTACAATTATGCAACACCCAGTGTGCAAATACACAGCGTTTCTTTCTTTCTTTCTTTTTCCCCACTGTTTCAATAATGCCTGATGATTAAAAGCTGTAAAGGAGTTCTGTTGGACTAACACAATAACCAAATCAATCACGGTGATGTAATCAGCAACAGTCTGAATGCACTCAGTATCAGGTGGAGAATGAGTAATGCACGACTGTCCAAATAATGTCCACAGACATGGTGGCTCACTGGAGGGATTCGATTACTTCGATTGAAGTGAATCGTTAAAACGAACTGAAGGTCGTAAACAGGTTAGAATTTATATTAATAAAGAATGAATAAATAGACGGAGTTAGACGTCAGTGTGAAAGAACGCTACATGGTGCAGAAGACAACCTCATGCAGACATTCACAACAATCAAGTTTCGTGTCATTTTGATTCGTTTGATTCACCAGAAACTCTATAATCTGGACAATTACAGTTACAGTAATAACTGGAGTTAAACCTTTAATACTATTTCTTACAATTAACTGATATTAAAGCTCATTTTATGGATTTGATTCTTCTGAATCATTCGTCTAAGTGAAGTGAAGTGAAATTTGCACATGTTGATTCATTTGAATCACCACTTAGAATGGTGTCCAAAAACTCCAACTGCCAGTTACACCAGTTGGGATCTTCTGAGGTGAAGCAATACAATAGCAATACATTATATTAGCAATACAATTAGCAATACATTATATTAGCAATACAATTAGCAATACATTATATTAGCAACACAATTAGCAATACAATAGCAATACATTATATTAGCAACACAATTAGCAATTGAATTACTGAGAGAGATTAATCGGTAAACTTTAAGACCTGTGCTACTGGATTTACAGGTGTGTGAGTGCACACTGCGTTACAGATAAGAACAAACACACTACTTTCTGTTTCTGCCGATTCAGTGCTTAGCCAATAACCTTTTAGCTCTGAGCGGAATTATAATGGCAGAAATCGTAGCAGCTAAAGTGATGTTTTACGTCCTCTCAAACCCGCTTGTAGCCGTTTCTAAGCCTCGATTTTGTATTTAATGCTAGCTAGCGTTAGCGTAGAACAGGTGATACCATGTGAGTGAGAACAGGGACGAACTTGTGGATGTTCCACAACCGTAAATATAACCGTCGTTGGATAAATGTACGATGTATCGATCTTTAAAAAGTACACAGTCGTCTAAGAGGATAAACGATAAAAAAAGTTCCCAAAATTCCAATCTGGAGGTCCGAGGTTGGAGAAAGAAGGCACTAATTACGGTTACTCCTTGTATGATGTGAATGCAGTGTTAACCTGTCTGTATGCTTGCAATGAATTATGGGAAAGGATCGACACCGAATGACTGTTTTATGACTGTAGCAAAGAATTTGTTAGAGCAGATCGTGTGCTGCTTTAGCCTAAAATGGCTACTGGTACAAACACTATTTAAACATGTCTAGCATTTGCGCTGCATGCATACACCTATTACAATTTTTATTACTCCTGCACACGGTTGCGACTCTGAACACAAACCGCCTCAGGGGATTGTGACGCGCTCAAATTACACATCTTGGTTTATAATCGTAAAAAGAACACCACCAACACCTTATTTCTTCCAGACTCGTGAGTTAATGTGCTCTGTAATTTATCACGTGACTGTAGAGAACTCTTTCTAGGGAAGAGACGCCCGGACCTGAATAACCAGTTCAGTAAGTACGGAGTGTACTTTAAGTGCTTATCATCGTTTCTCATCCTCAGAGGCGGTGAGTGAAAAGATTGGTTGCTCCATAGGTGTTCTTACACGCCAGATCTACGTTTCAGATCATGCGTGTTGTCATGGAGCAGTTCAAAACCCATATCTTACTTACTTACTTCCAGATCTTACTTACTTACGTTGCAGAACAGTCATCTCGTAGCGCTCATTAGCGCACCCGGTTTCTCTGCCTCACGAAGTGAAAGTGTGAATCACTGCATCGCACAAGTGACCACACGTGTAAAGGAAATGAGTGAATTATTCAACTACAGCATCGATTTGAATTTTTTTTTTTAGAAAGCTAACCCTAAGAAGCTTTGAGGAACGCTTATAAATGGCTTAAATGGAACCAAGCTAACAGATCAACATATCATAAAATAAATCATAATTCATTTTTTTCCACTTTATAAAAGGTTCAACCTCGAACCCTAAAACGTTAAAGCAGGCAGTTCTTGTTCATGAATTTGTGCCTAAAAATGACCAGACTCTGTAGTAAACGCTGGAAGTCAGGCTCGTGAGAGTAGCGGTTTGAGGTAGTTAGCGACACGAAACCGAAATGTTTCATTTTCGGCAGCTAGTTTGCTAATTAATGTGAAAAAGCTACTTGCTAACTAGCTAGCAAAGTGAAGTATCAAATACATTCCATTTCAGACTGAATGACTTTTTAATGATGTTTTAATGCCTTAATCATCAATGGGAATATTATAGAAATGTATTATTACTATCATTAAAACATTATTACACGCTTTTACACTTACGCTGCATTATTACATCTAAGTGTTCTTGAGAGGCACACAAAATCAATAACCATCTCCTGTCCTGCTCTTTCCGTCTCTCAGCTCTCGGGTTCATGACAACCTCCTCACCTCTCTCTCTCTCTCTCTCTCTCTCTCTCTCTCTCTCTCTCTGTCTGTCTGTCTGTCTGTCTGTCTGTCTGTCTGTCTGTCTGTCTGTCTGTCTCTTTCTCTCCCTGTCTGTCTCTCTCTCTTTCTCTCAGCTCTCTCTCTCTCTGTCTGTCTGTCAGTCAGTCTCTTTCTCTCCCTGTCTCTCTCTCTCTCTCTTTCTCTCTGTCTGACTCTCTCTCTCTCTCTCTGACTGCCTGTCTTTTTCTCTCTCTCCCCGTCTGTCTCTCTCTCTCTTTCTCTCTGTCTGACTCTCTCTCTCTCTCTCTCTCTCTCTGACTGTCTGTCTCTCTCTTGCTGTCTGTCTGTCTCTCTCTCTCTTGCTGTCTGTCTGTCTCTCTCTTTCTCTCTGTCTGTCTGTCTCCCTCTCTTTCTCTCTCTCTGTGTCTTTTTCTCTCTCTCCCTGTGTCTCTCTCTCTCTCTCTCTCTCTCTCTGTCTGTCTGTTTCTCTCTCTCTCTCTGTCTGTCTGTTTCTCTCTCTCTCTCTGTCTGTCTCTCTCTTTCTCTCTCTCTGACTCTCTCTCTCTGTCTGTCTCTTTCTCTCTCGTTGTCTCTCTCTTTCTCTCTCGTTGTCTCTCTCTTTCTCTCTCGTTGTCTCTCTCACTCTCTCTCTCTCTCTGTCTCTCTGTCTCTCTCGCTCTGTCTCTCTCCCGCCCTATCTCTCCCTCTCTGTCTCTCTCCCGCCCTGTCTCTCCCGCTCTCTTGCCCTTTTCACTCACTTCACCCAGTGTGAGATCACTGGCATGTGGGTGGAGGTGGGTGGGGTTTCGCTCTGCTCTAATCATGACTTGCCACCTGTCCTTGGCACCCTGATGCCCAATCTGTTGACCCCAATGACATATCCTTGGGGCAGCTGCTTACAGAATCTACCACCTCGACTTGGTTAAGAGGGTTAAAATCCCCCTCTTCTGGTTAATACGACCTCCGTGTTGGATTTTCTTTTTACCCAGTGAAAAGCGGAGATCCTGAATACACTGAGGGAAAAAAGTATTTGATCCCCTGCTGATTTTGTACGTTTGCCCACTGATAAAGAAATGATCAGTCTATAATTTTAATGGTAGGTTTATTTGAACAGTGAGAGACAGAATAACAACAAGAAAATCCAGAAAAACGCATGTCACAAATGTTATGAATTGATTTGCATTTTAATGAGGGAAATAAGTATTTGACCCCTCTCAATCAGAAAGATTTCTGGCTCCCAGGTGTCTTAAAAGGGAGTGCTCCTAATCTCAGCTTATTACCTGTGTAAAAGACACCTGTCCACAGAAGCAATCAATCAATCAGATTCCAAACTCTCCACCATGGCCAAGACCAAAGAGCTCTCCAAGGATGTCAGGGACAAGATTGTAGACCTACACAAGTCTGGAATGGGCTACAAGACCATCGCCAAGCAGCTTGGTGAGAAGGTGACAACAGTTGGTGCGATTATTCGCAAATGGAAGAAACACAAAAGAACTGTCAATCTCCCTCGGCCTGGGGCTCCATGTAAGATCTCACCTCGTGGAGTTGCAATGATCATGAGAACAGTGAGGAATCAGCCCAGAACTACACGGGAGGATCTTGTCAATCATCTCAAGGCAGCTGGGACCATAGTCACCAAGAAAACAATTGGTAACACACTACGCCATGAAGGACTGAAATCCTGCAGCGCCCGCAAGGTCCCCCTGCTCAAGAAAGCACATATACATGACCATCTGTAGTTTACCAATGAACATCTGAATGATTCAGAGGACAACTGGGTGAAAGTGTTGTGGTCAGATGAGACCAAAATGGAGCTCTTTGGTATCAACTCAACTCGCCGTGTTTAGAGGAGGAGGAATGCTGCCTATGACCCCAAGAACACCATCCCCACCGTCAAACATGGAGGTGGAAACATTATGCTTTGGGGGTGTTTTTCTGCTAAGGGGACAGGACAACTTCACCGCATCAAAGGGACGATAAAATCTTGGGTGAGAACCTCCTTCCCTCAGCCAGGGCATTGAAAATGAAAAGTAATTACTAAGTCATTACCAAGTACTAAGTCATGTTTTGCAGAGGGGTCAAATACTTATTTCCCTCATTAAAATGCAAATCAATTTATAACATTTTTGACATGCGTTTTTCTGGATGTTTTTGTTGTTATTCTGTCTCTCACTGTTCAAATAAATCTACCATTAAAATTAGACTGATCATTTCTTTATCAGTGGGCAAACGTACAAAATCAGCAGGGGATCAAATACTCCCCCCCCTGTATCTTGTTCCAGGGTAGAGAGGAACTACATGGGGAACTGATTCCTGAGCTCTAAACTGCCACCTGTTGGTCAGGATAATATCCACAGCTCGGTCAATGAAGGAAAATATTTAGACTATTTTATATTGTGTAAAAAATTATTAATTAAATGTTGCGTTGTTCTTATATTACTACCGCAAACATTTATAAGTGTGTTATTCACCCTCTATTGTAAACTAAATAAAATGCCAGTGAAATCAAAATGATGTTTCAGAAAATAACACTGTTTAGGAATTTAATTGAATTTCATTTAATATAATGTATTAAATTTAAAGTGAAAATATTTCACTCTATTATTGGTAATTAAACTATTATTATTACTGTTATTATTACTGAATTAAGTATTTATATCTATCTATCTATCTATCTATGTCACCTTCTCTGCTTGCACTCATGCAAACTACATTGTCTAACTTTTATGGGACAATAAGCATACCTAATAATAACATTTCACCTGGTTTTGGTCTGAACCATGAGGCCATGAATCAGGTTCGAATCAAGGTAACGTACACGCCTAAACAGTTATCATGAAAGGTAGAGGGACATTCTGTGGTGTTTAAACACGATGTGTGGTTCACACATCACATCATGACATCCAGGGGTGTGAACTAGCAAAAAAAAAAAAAAAAAAAAAAAGCCATGGACTTCCCCCTTCTTCAGAAATGGTTTGTTCCATTCTGACACACATGGCCTAATTTTTAATCCTGACAACTTCACTGTAAGCGAGCGAGCGAGAGAGCGTGCTTTCAGTTGTCTTGACATCTTTTGTGTATATCTTCACTATTTTAAAGACGGAAGCAAATCAGGATTTTTTTTTTTATGTAAAATTAAAATGTGATGAGCTACGTTTGAAAATAAAATGACTCACACAAGAAAATGAATGAATCAGACTGGAAAATGATTGAATCATATAAAAAATGAAAGTGGGCTAAAACTTTATGTTTATAGTGGAGTGTGTGTGTGTGTTTATTTGCATCGTCTTGCATCGCCCACGTCATCGACGATGGCGTCACACGAGACCCTTTTTCCGTCTCCACCGGAGTCAAACAAGGATGTGTACACGCCTTCCCAAACGTATCCTACTCGGCGAACTTGTAGCTGGATTACGATCTCGCAGTGGACAGAAGAAACGCTTCGAGGATACTCTGAAAATGAACATGAAGGACCTCAACATCGATCATAACAACTGGGAAATTATTGCACAAGATCAGAACACCTGGCGTAGTGAAGTGAAACAAGGGACTGCAGCCTACAAAGAAAAAAAAGAAAGAAAAATCGACGAAGCAAGAAGGAAGCGACAAGCCAGAAAACAAGCCGGAAGACAGAGGCCCGTTCTCCAACACAGGAATCAACCAGTCTGCCTGCACTTCGGTCGCACAGTACGTGCCCGCACAGGGCTTGTTGGAAATTTGGATGTTCATAGAAACGCCATTCCACTTCACACTTCTCCATAATGGAGGCATAAATGGAAAACTCAGGTCTTCGTCGAAATCAACCGGTGAACTCCTGTGTGTGTGTG
>CM022770.1:23049360-23071860 GCA_012411365.1 Ameiurus melas | reverse complement strand
CTGAACGATTGTTTATAGCTGCCGTAGCGCCAGTAAGAACAGGAACTAACTCGCTTTGAGGATGTTCTAAAATATTAAAACACAACAGAAATGATATCATTTGTAATGGCTTTAATCGGAATTGTATTGGTTTGAATGGAAACTGTAATGGTCCCTGTCGGTCTCTACTGGTAATTTGTTTCCTCCTGTTGTTGGCAGGTTATGTCTAGTGGATATCACTAAGGACCAGTAATGCTAATGGTAATGGATTTAATGATGGTTTGTAATGTTATACGTAGTGGAAACCATTGGAATTTGTGTATTATGAGTTCAATAGTTTATTGCAGCAGGGATAAGAGGAATTTAAAAAAAGTAGAACTATCCAAGGGTGTCATTTTACGTTTCAGAAGTGGAATGGTTGATCCTTTCCTCCCACGAGTTTATAACTCCATTTTGATGGAGTTAATTGTACCACAAATTATAGATGAAGATTCGTGAACCTCTTCCCATCTTTCCTTCTGAAAGACTCCGCCTCTCTAAGATCCTCTTTTTAATTTTTTTTTTTTAATATCTAATCATCTTACTGACCTGTTCCCAATCAACCTCCAGCTGTTTCTTTTTACCAACACTTACTTTTCCAGTCTGTTGTTGCCCCGTCCCAACTTTTTTGAGACTTAACGCGGCCATGAAATTCAAAATTCCCATATATATATATTTTTCCTTATAACAGTACGTTTACTCAGTTGAAACATTCGATATGTTTTCTATGTTCTGTTGTGAATGACATACGGGTTTATGAGATCTGCAAATCACTGCCTTGAGTTTTTATTGACATTTCACACAGCGTCCCAACTTTTTTGGAATTGGGGTTGTAGTAACATTCAGAAAGGGAGATGCAGACTTTTGCACTGATATTGTGTGTAAATAAAAATAAATAAATTATGTGATAAATGTATAAATATATTGTTAGCTGGTTTTAATCTGTTAAACTTTATCCATGAAAGTTCTCCCTTAAATGGTAGTTACTCGGAAAGTCATGAAACTCTATTTGAGTAGACTGTTCGATGTTGCATCTATTCTATAAAATCTAGCTGGATTATAATTATTTGTTTAAAAATGCCCAAAATATAGTGTCTAATTCCCGGACATCTTTTGCGCCGTATTTGGCTCCATTCGTCCATTCCTCACAGCACCATGCTACCACCACCATGCTTCACAGCAGGGGTGTTTTCCCACATGTTTGCGTTTCCATATGGGAATTTCATGTTGTTTAAAAAACAAAAACAACAACGTCTCCACAAATGCAGTCCTGTGAACATTCCGTCTCATGTGACCCGTGGATCTGTCGAGCTCTTTTAGAGTAATGAGAAATTCTGCTTATTCACTAACCACCTGTTTCATTATTTTCCCAAGAGCTAAATCTTCTAAAAGCTCATGAAAGCCGCACCTGTTCGGCAGCGTATCACCTGAAACGCACGTCCGATCACACAGACACCGCAGATCAGCTTTCACTCTCCGATTTGTGGAGTCTTTGTTCATTTCCTGCGTTCCCTCAGGTGTTCGGTGATCTCAATAACGGATTGTGTGTTACTGAAATACAGAGCCGCTTTATTACCGAGCCAGATGGAGTGAATGGTCTGTCAGGACATAAATGACATAATCAGCCTGTATGTGGGAATTATAGAGAACAGTTCGGATTTAGGACAGTATGAGATGTAATAAACACTGTAGCATGGTTCGAGGCTTAACTCTACACCCCATAATTCCACACAATCTGATGAAGTCTGTGTGATAAAGACGACAGGACATTACAGGCAGTCAGATCTTAACAGTAACTCAAATGTCACTGCTAACTCCGTGTGAGTCAGGATGGAAAGATGAAAGAAGAAATAAAAACACACAAACCACCGAAACGCATCTGGAGTTTGTTTGCTCAAGATGTCCGGAACATGAAAGTGTACATTTAGATACGTGTGTTATAAATTATACCGTATCGTGGTTCTCGCAAATCTGGTTCTACTTCAGTGACTCGACATGCTCAGGGCTTTAAACGCAGGTTGTTATTGCGTTAGTGTCGATGTCACAGAAAAAGCTTTTGGCACCGAAGTTTGACACGATGCCTTTATTATTATTATTATCATCATCATCATTATCATTATTTTTTAGAAATGTCATAGCAAAAGATTGCTCCATATAATCTGAATGAATTCCTCCAGGCTATATAGTTTATATTAATAGTTATTAATCTAAACTTGTTAAACTGGTCAAAAAAAAAAAAAAAAAAGAATGGATCTTGTACAGTAGCACTACTTGTATTGTTCTCTGCTCGATATATATCGCTTTGCTTATTTGTAAGTCGCTTTGGATAAAAGCGTCTGCCAAGTGAAATAAATGTACATGTAAATACAACTTCTAGGATTTGAGTTCCAGAAGTTGTATTTTTAGTTTTGTCGATTTACTAAATCTGCTTTGGCCAAATTTTAAAATGTTTTAAAATAGTCGACATGATTTCCCCGTTATCGGAATACTTTAATCTTTATATTTGTCGGGAATTTCATTGTTACGTTGTTCTACAATGTAAAGAAGCTATAGATATTCTATACGTATATTTTTTTTATTTAGTTTTTTAGTGCATTTGTGTGTTCTTTGTGCAGCTTTTTATTTTTATTCATTCATCTTCAGGTGCTGGAGGTGGATCCAGAGGCTGTCCCCGGATAACTGGCACGAAGCGGGAGGACATCCTGGACGGGACGCCAGTACACACACACGTTTTTTGGAAGAAAGGAGGAAACCAGAGAAGCAGGAGGAAACCAACACGGACACATGGAGAACACGACGGATCCTCAGACCCTGCGGTTTCATTGACCTTTTTTTGGTACATGTTGGAGATTTTACTGCAATTTTAGTGAAATGTGTGAAAATAAACAACGATTAAAAATACAAACAGAAAATTCTAGAACGCCACACTACCAACATGACCGTCGATTTAAACCCGGATATTGAAATGAACATGCGCTGAAACATGCCGTGTGTCGAACTTTAGCGTTTGCACGTTTGGATAATGAGTCATGGATCTGTTTTGGTAAATTAAGGCCACCCCACACGAGCTCTGTGCCCCCCTCTGGCCACCCCAGTCAGTCCTGTGCACAGCTAGTGACACTAAGCGGATTATTTTCTCATGCTGACTTTCCACTGAAGCTGCTGCGTTTTTGTTTCCCGACCATGCGGCATCGCATAAATAAATCACCAACCAGGCGGCTTTTTATTTTATTTTGCATGTTCCAAAACCTCTGGAAGTGGTTTCACCACGATGGGCAGTTTGACCACTAATTATGCTCCAGAGGTTTAACCCTGCTTACATAACATCATGCTTATGCTGATACGACTGGTTGCATCCAGTTTTACAGAGTGGAATCAGATAATACAGAACATCAGATAAATGTCACGCATCAGATGAGTTCAAAAGCAGTTTTGGGTCTTAAGGTCATCTAGCGTTTTGGGAAAAATTTGATTCTTTGATGGTCCACTGGATAAATACAAGTTCTTAGCTTCCAAGAAATGCTTCTACAATTCCTTTTCAAGTCTGTCTCGTAGTCTCGCCTTTTGTCTATCTTTTTTTCTGATCACTTCACTTAACCCTTTGAAGTTGCCCTGTGTAGGTTGTTCTCCCAAGAAAACGGAAATGATTCTCACGTTAACGCTCACTCTCCTTATTTTTTTTTTTTATTCGACAGTACCGTTGAGAGCAAATGGCTGGTTGTAACCTAGCATGCTTCAACGTTAACCAGATTAGCTAACGACAAATAAGCACTTGCGCTACAATAGCCGAAACAAAAACATGACTTAAATAGGACTTTTTCAATTTACGCTGAACTGATGTTAACTCAGTGTTCAAATCTGACTAGCCTAGCATGGTGCATCGCAATGCTAAATTTACATTTAACTACAATCTAGCTAGCTGAATTTAACATCGAGTACGGCTCCGGAGACTTTTATCACTTCTTAAGTTTTGCGTGTTACTTTGTCTCATAACCGAAACGTTTTTTTTTGTTTTTTTTTTAAATGACCAATCGAACGATTCTGATTCGTTCTGAGCTGCGAATGACCTGAACACACTGCCGCGTGGTACATTACTCAGTCACGCGACACTCAGCCCGAGCTCTCTGGAACCCTTTTGTTTTTTTCAAAATAAATTTCAGAAGAGATAAGAGATAAGCGTGTGCCATGGAAGTACAGTATGGAAATGATGTCGCAAGTCACACGCAAGTCGACTTTGATTAAACAAAGATAAAACTGATCCAAGATGCAAATTCTACAATAAGCCTGGACAAACAAAAGCTGTGTATCATTTTTTGGTCCATGTTCACTGCAGAATTTGCATCTTGCATCATTTTTGAACCTTGTTTAATGAAAAAAAGCTGACCGTGTGACTTGGGTCGTCATTTCCATGTTCTCATGGCACGCTCTTATCTCTGATGGAATTTATAAATATTTCCAGAGAGTTCCAGAGAGCCCAGGCTGAGTGTAGCGTGACGGAGTAAAGTAAAGCGGAAAAAAAAACCCTAAATTTATGTGCTGAATAATATAAATAAAATAATCATTAATTGGATGCGACGGTGGCTTAGTGGTTAGTACATTTGCCTCGTACCTATAGGGTTGGGGTTTCGAATCCAGCCTCCGCCCTGTGTGCTCAAAGTTTGCATGTTCTCCTCGTGTTTCGGGGGTTTCCTCCGGGTACTCCGGTTTCCTCGCACAGTCCAAAGACATTTGTTGTATTTTGATTGGCATCTCTAAATTGTCCGTAGTGTGTGAACGTGTGTACGATTGTGCCCTGCGCTGGGTCAGCACCTGTCCAGGATGTCCCCCGCCTCATGCCCCGAGTCCCCTGGGATAGGCTCCAGGCTCTCCGCGACCCTGCGTAGGATAAGCACTACAGAAAATGGATGGATGGATTATTATAAAATATTATAAATATAAACTTTAAATCTTTGTTCTCATGTATGACAGAGCAGCGCTATTACTGTTATACATGTATTCATTTGGCAGACTCCCTGCTCTCTCACGGCGTGCAAACACATCGCACAATCATCGAGAATCAGACAGTTGCACGTTACAGATTAGAGATTAGACGTAGAGCTCAGAACATGACAAAGAGCTGACCACATGCGACACAACCTGCTTCTTCAAGCCATGATTCTCAGTATCAGATTCAAGATCGGAGTCAGAGACAGTTTCCGATTCACAGGTTAAGCATCAGATACAGAGTTAGTTTCCGATAAATAAGATTCTGAATCAGAATATACGGTGTGATATGTTACGTTGTCTTACTCTACCGTCTGTCAGTACATAAAATTTAACTACATTAAATCTAATAAGAAGTAAACGCGAAATGAACAGTGCAATAATTTCTAACAATCAGTTTTTGTCATTTGTAGAAAAAAAATTGTGGAGAATATTGTAATTACAGTATGTACAGATGTTATACAGATTTTCAAATTTAGGCCTGTACAAATAAGGCAAGATAGACATTTAAAATCTCACAGTGAAGTAATAATAATAATAATAATAATAATAATAATAATAATAAAGCTGATGCCTGGTTAATCTCCAAAAGTGAAAATAAAGTGTGTACAGTAGTGTTTAGACATGTGCTTACCCCGCCACCTGGTGGTAAATCAGTAACACTACAGGCTGACTTGACTTAAACGTCACAGAAAAGGCATGTGTTATTTTATTCTCCCCTGAATAACACCCGTCTTTCACGACGATATCCGATTATTACCAGGTGCACAGACAGGTGCAGCCCCAGTCTATAATTCCTGCCTTTCTCCAACTGAATGTGTCAAAATGACAGTGAAAAATACCGAGAGAGATTCTGGCATGTCGAGTTATTTTTCTTTGACTCAAATGCTTTAAATTCTTTCGTTTTAACGCTTAACTGCTTTGATATGTTTTCATACTTATCCCTTCATGTCGTTTTATAACCGTTTTTTTCCCCCTATATTGTGCATTTACAGACTGGAACTGGGGCGGCTGTGGATCAGGTGGTAGAGCGGGTTGTCCACTAATCGTAGGGTTGGCGGTTCGATTCCCGACCCGCGTGACTCCACATGCCGAAGTGTCCTTGGGCAAGACACTGAACCCCAAGTTGCTCCCGATGGCAAGTTAGCGCCTTGCATGACAGCTCTGCTACCGTTGGTGTGTGAGTGTGTGTGAGTGTGTGTGTGAATGGGTGAATGAGACACAGTGTAACGCGCTTTGGATAAAAGCGCTATATAAGCACATTTACCATTTAACTGGTTTATAACAGAGTGATGAGGATGATGATAAAAGCTTTGTATGAAATGTTTGTTATCATTACAGCATGAAATAAAGGAACATAAATAAGAAATAAAACAGTTTCATCGTGTTCTTGTAAAATCATGAAGGTTCTACTTAGAACCCTTTCTGACAGAGAAACCATCAGTAGTAGGATTCTACAGAGAACCTCAACATTTACGCTTTTTTTTTTTAAAGGGTGCCGAATTACTTTTAGCAGCCACAGAAAGACCTCTATACTGAACACCATGTGCTTACTGAAGATGAATGGATAAAGGATGGATAAAAGTAGAACGAACGACTGAATGGATAAATTGATGTATAAATGGATGGTTGAGTGGAGGGATGGATGCACAGTTGAATGAATGAACAAACGAATGAATGAAAATGGATGGATGTGTGAATGGATGGATGAATTCATGGACGAATGAATACAAGGATGAATAGATGACCGATGGATGAAAAGATGGATGAATAGATAGACGGATGAGGGACGAATGAATTATTTTATATGGTGACAAAAATGCATCACTGGATGAGTAAATGGACTGATGAATAGATTAATGGATGGATGACTGAATAAATGAATGGCTAAATGAAGTTATGGCATTAATACAAGCATGGATGGATGGATGGATGGATGATGGAAGGCTGGATGAACGAATAAACAAATAAATAAATGTAGTTCTGCCACTCTTGACAGACAGAAACATTTAAAGTCAGAAGTTCCCCATAAACGTGTTTGTTCTCTCTTCTGGAGAATAATTCAGGTCCAGCGGGGGCGTGGAGACGAGGGCAGGTGTTGGATGATCTGTAAAAGTAGTTCTCTTCATCAGCGATCCTGCAGGTCCTTGTTTCCACAACCATCTCCTCACTTCATTAGCCTTGTAAAGGTTAAACCTTCATCTCAGCTCAGACTTCACCCACAGCTTCACCCACAGCTTCACCCACAGCTTCACCCACACAGCCCTCGGCTTTTTAATAGGCACCTTTTAGCAAACTGTAACCAGATCTTTCAGGTCCTGAAGCCTCCCAGAGGTCCGGGTCAGAAAAATAATAAACCTCTGAGGAGATGTACAAGTATTTTATTATTTCCATTTGTACATGCAGACTACAAGAGGCGTGTCTTTGAGCCCATATATGGAAACGCGGTTGTGTCAGTGAGTGTGTACATGCAAATACAAGCAGCTCCGAGTGGACCTGCCCAGCTTGCCTTTGTTTTACCTTAGATCTGAATTTTTTTTGAATTTCTGAATCAATTTAGCACGAGATGTATACAAAAACAGAAGAAATCAGGATGGGGCAAATACTTTTTGACAGCACTGTATGGAAGTCTTCAGGTCGAAAGATTGAATTAATCGAAATAATTATTTGGCGTATATAGAATACAAGTTGGGTATCTTTGAGTCCATATATGGAAATGTGGGTGTGTCCATGAGGACATGCCTTTAAGTCCATGGATAGGAACCTGGGTGTGTCTTATATAAACCCATATATGGAAGTCTTCTAGTATAAACAAAGAATGCTTGTATATATTGTCAACAAGAGGCGTGTCTTCAAGTCCATATATGGAGATGTGGGCGTGTGATTAAGTGTGTTGATGGAAATCTGAGGCGTCTTCGGTTCCAGCACTGGATTCTTAGGGACACTCTGTAGTGTGAAGCAGTCAGGGATTAAGGGAGTTACTCCGTTCTCATCCGCATGCTGAGTTATTAAAAAGAGCCACAGAAGTATTGCTGAGTTCCACATATTCTATTCCTGCTCCATCATCCGTCCGTCCGTCTATCCATCTATCCATCCGTCTCCTCGTCTGTAACTCGAGTTACACCTCTCTCTCTCTCTCTTTTTTTTCTCCTGCCACTAAATAATTCAAATCATTCAGCCTTGAAGCTGACAAGCACTTTACTTCTGGAGTGCAAACTAAAACCTCGCTGTCTGTTAAATCTCAATCTCTCAGACTCTTCACACACACACACACACATATATATATATATATATATATATATATATATATATAAAAACACGAGAGAAGCCACATTTCAAAGTTTGTACACCCCCTCCCCCTTAAACTGTGTCAAAAAACAGAAGAAGAAAAAAACAAAACAAAAAAAACCCAGAAAATTTTAAATATAACCAGAGATTCTTAATTAAATGAATGAAATAATAATAAAAAACAACAACATTTTTCTTGGTTGTTCATTCATTTTTTGAATGAACAACCGGAAACAGTTCATTAATCCGTTGGTTCATTCTTTCACACGCCTTTTTAAAAATGAATTTAGTTCTTCTTCAGTATTTATGTAGTAAGTAAATCTGTCTGTCTGTCTGGAAACCAAAGTCATACCGACTCAATGTCGTGTGTCTATAGTAATACATAACTGTTTTAGGGCCTTGTTCCTAAATATTGAATCATTAAAACGTATTGTTAAAATGACTTTTGTAAATGTTATGTAGGGGGGAAAAAAAGAAAATTGGCAAAAACAGTCTCAAAGATCTGGATGGATAAATAAATACATACATACATACATACATACATACATAAATAAATAAATACATACATACATACAAACAAACCTAATCTGCAGCAGGAATCCGACTGCATTTTCCCCAGATTGAACAGCAGGGGGCAGCACAGCCAGCAAAATTCCCCACCGAAAAAGGTTCATCATGAACAATCGCTCTGGTTAAGGAGGAGATTGAGACACATGTGAAGAGGTAAGGAGTTCAATCAGTATTCAGGATTCAGCTGCGATGATGGATAACGTGTCTGATCAATCTCACAACTCCTGCTCTTGGAAGCGGCAGTAAACTACACACGGGCTCATAACCTGTCATACCTTCACATTCATATCGACATTCTTATAGACTGTATAAGCGGTATAAATGATCACACGCCTTGCATGCACGAGAGTAAGGAGACGTCTGTGTGAGACGTAACAAGATAAATGTGTTATTACACAGGTATACCTACTATACTGGGGATATGTCATATAATAAAGAGTTTATTATTATGACGTACAACAGTCCGTCACACATGAGTACAGCGGAAAGGTACAATTTACACCAAACATTTGAATTTAATTAATTACGTGCGGTCGCGATTGTGCCAATTCAAGTCATTTTCCACGAAAGACTCCACAAACTGCATCACAATTTAGCAAAATCAAGCTTTTTTTTTTTTTTTGGCCGCAACTGTCACAAAAGAATCTCTGTGAAATCCCGTACGGACGGAATATTAGTCTGACCACGAGCAGTTTAATTTCCTCAGTAAAACCCTCTCTGACTAATCCGAGCTGATTGACGGTTTCTAATCACCCGAGTCGCTCCGTTTGTGACGAATTGATCTCTCCGTACTCGCGATATTTTTATCCCGCGGCTCGGCGTGTGGCGTGGAAGTGTTTCCAAATCCACTTGTGCGACAACGTTCTGGTTAAAATTGTTTTCTTTTTAACCGAGCCTTCCGAAACATCCTTTCGTGTGATCTCTCTCTTTTTTCTTTAAAATAAATAAATAAATAAATAAATAAATAAATAAAAATCTCTTCTGCCTCGCACCGCTTTGCTATCGGGATGAAAATGGAGCGGCAAAACAACATAATGGCTTCCTGCCGCGCTCATGTTCGATTTACTTCGACGTTCCTGCAGCTCCGGCGTGTTTACAGGACGTTCTCCAGTCTCGGAAATAAAGGAATTATTTAACAAATATACGTGAAGAGAAACGTCTTTTATACGTTATTTTTGAGTAAACTGGAATGCAGAAGTGATTGACAGGATCGAAGAAATAAAAACGCATCTCTTATCTATAAGCATTGAGTTCATGTTGTGGGATGTGACGGGTTAAAGGGATTTAGTTTTCCAACAAATATGTTTTAAAATGGCATTTTTCGCTCTAAATTTGACGTGTTGAATAAAACATGCTGTGATTCTGTCCAGAACCTTCAGCAACTTTTCGAGCACAGATATTTAGCATCTTTATCATTTTCACTCCAAGTAATCAGTGTCTCAGTGTCCATTGGTTACCGTGAAGGAGGCGTGGCTTTTCATCATGTCATCTCTCACTGAAACGGCTCTTAATCTTGGATTGGATCACCAGACTGATATTTCAGTTACTAAAACATTTCTGTTACTACATAATTCCCATGACTTTGCCTTCCATTGACCCATTTTCAAAGTGAATGCGTCTCAGAAGTGAGGAAGTTCTCTAAAAGCATCGCTTCCCTTCAGGAGGTCTCGTGCCGAGAGCCGTCATAATGGCCGCTGGGATCCTTACATACGATCAGACATGGAACATGTCACACACACATACACACTGGTTCTTGCTATAAGTGGTGCCTTAGAGTCCCCCCGACCACCAGGGGGTGCTATGATTTTTAAGGTCGCCCCCTTGTCGTTTGAAAAGAATAGAAACTGCAATTTATGTAACTAAATCACGTACAGGTCTTTTCAGAACGATCACAAGTCAAATAATTTGTTTCTCGTAACAAAGGAGAGGGGATCAAACGGCCCTGAGGGTGCCAATACTTTACTTTTGCTAAAAGCAGTGTGAATATGGAGTGCAGTCTCTCTCAGGGGACATTAAAATAGCGCAAAAAACAAAACCAACCAACCCTGAAGCAGTCATGTATTTTCTTCCACTGAATCTTCGATACCGTTGACCAATCGACAGCCTGCACGCGATCTAGCTCCGCCCACACATCCTGACTTAATCTTAAGTATTTTATCATTTTTTAATTTTATTTAATCAATCAGGGCCAGAGCTGCTGAATCGGAATTAGACAGATGATGGAATATTGAAGCCCACAAAAGTGCATAAAAATAAAAGAAAATAATAATAAAAAAAAAAAACAATAATTACTTCTTGTAATTACTACCAGGCAGTCAGTTATTTCCTCTAAAATATTAGTGTGAAATCTTTAAACAAATCTAATTAAATACAGTATAATCACAAATTGTCACCTCATTGGTTCAAGCCCCGCCCCTTTTACGATCATCTCCATCCGAACCGATGGTCACTACAATACAAACCAGCCATAACTGGACAATATTATTCCTTAGTTTTTTGGTAGGGTTTATGCTCAGGCAGCGAATTACAGGCCAGACGGAGCTTCTGAGCAGGAATAAAACCCGAACTGTATTTACAAGTTCAATCTGCGTGCGCGTCCTACAGCTGCGCCACGTGAGCACATAAAACGTGATTCAGTCCTGACCTTGAAGTTCATCTTTAATAAACCGAGTTCTCTGCTGGCATCCAATATACCACAAACCCCATGCTGATGGATTATGAGAAAATAACTCCGTGGTAAAATTAAAGCATTTCATCACTGAATTATTAAAGTACATTTGATCTGAATTATTGAAACCTTTTTGTAGGTGGAAGAATTCGGCGTAAAGGTTTCGCTATGTCCGTGATTTAAGCAGCGTCGAGTCTCCACGCTGCAGTTTGGATAATAAACGTGGCACTGACTGCTGATCGGTTTCAACGCTAAAAGGCTAACATCTGTCATCTCTCAGGCTACAGCGCTAGCTCATTAGCATGCGTGGTGCAGCTTCAGCAGGTACAAGCAGGAATATAAAAAAAAAAAAAAAAATCGATCCGTTAAGCAAAACGAACATTGTAGACGTTTCACCTCTAAAACGGTTTGGAATTCATTTTTCAACTAAATTTGCTGTTTTCTCGCAAGTACCTGCATTTCGGGGGGGCCCAAACCCTACAGCTTGTCACGTTATCTATAAAAAAGCACGTCAACTCTTTTGTTCTGAAGAGGTCAGAAAACAAAAGTTCCAGCTGACAGTCGAGACTCCTTCCATAGTTGAAATAGTAACGGCTCGTTCACAGCCGCCGTTACTATAGAAACGATAACGTATTAGAACGAGCGCGTTACTGTAAACCTGCACTAGACAGGTCAGAGAACGTTAATCACCAACCGATCAGAACCTAGAACCGCACAGCACGGTGGTGTAAAGCGTATACACTGGAACACGTCCCGGGTTTCTTCTGAAAAATATCCTGTCCGTGTCAGAGGTTGCCAAACAGTTCATAATAACGTTATAATTGATGAGCTCATTTTCTGCATGGTGTGGAGTTCGCATTTAGAAAGGACGAGTGTTGCTCATGTTTCCCCAGAATGCTAATTTGGATATATGCACTTGTCCAAGATTTACAGCATAGAAATTCCTCTCATTCCACTTCTCCACGATCAGCAAATCTACCCTCGGTTAGTCGTTCCCCGCTCTGGATTTGCTGACGCTCTCTGTGCGCGTTACCCAGTAAAACGTTCTCCCGGAAAATCAGCCCGGTTTTACAGCGTCATCCGTCGTCGTTAAGGCTAGTGGGCCACGTAATTAACTATTCGGAAATGAGAGCGATAAGCCGACGCGATGACGGTCTCGTTCCTCCGATTGAAAAGCCGACCCCTCGAATTTAATTACTAATACATGAGCTTTAATTGAACTTCTGTCGGAGTGCATGCCCGGAGTAATTAAAAATGTGACCGAGATACGCTTTTAAAAGTTAATCAGAGAATCTGTGCCCTATTATGAAAAAGCGAAGATGGAGACGAGATCCTGAGGAAGGCGCGCCGGAGTCATCAGCGAGGCCCTGGGTATCCAATCTCCGTGTTAACGCCATCTATCACATCCCCCAGGCAAACATTATATCTCCTGTGGTGCTGCGAGCCCGTTTAGTGGATGATTAAAAATGAATTTTATTAAACAATATATCAGAGGTCTTCAATTCCTGAGAGTCTCAAGAAAGTGCATTTTCGAACTGCTGCAGCTCGCAAAACACTGTTCATCACCACCTGGAGCTGGTTAAAACCGGCACAGAACGGAAATATGGGACGTGCAGAGTGTGTCGTGTGTTAAAAGTAAGTATATGCAAATGTCTGACTGTAAAAATACTTCACGAATCCGTGATTTTAAGGGTAATACACAGTCTTACATACTATACCGTATCGATGCATATTTTAGACATAATTTGGTCTAGAGGCTTATCTCAAACTATCTTACTGCAGAATCCACTCCCAGTATCGCACTTAAAAACCACCCGCGTTTGGATTATAATCCACTCGTCACGATCCACAATTCACTGGACGAATGTTTAAGGTGCAACGTAGCTGTACGAGACGTTTTTAACCGCCACACGTTCTGTAATTCAGACCCTACACCTCAGTCTACTCTCCGGAGATCGCGAGCTCGAATCCTGGCGATACAAAAGAGCTAAACCGGCCGTGCGCTCTGGGTGCGAGGGGTATGGGGGTGACGCTAGTCAATGAATATTTTCCTCCAACAGCACACCCCACAAACTGTCATTTCTCACAACTATTTATTTTATGATTCACGAGCTCATGTACAGATGTCCTGTGAATCAAACCCACAACCTTCCAGTCATTCGCGCAGCACCGAGCTCGCTCCGTCCTGACGCTAACCTCATGTCCTAAACAACAACGATAAAACAGACCTCTTACATTTGAAACGTTGATCGATCTCCATTAAACCACAACAACACTGACAGAACAAGCTCATAATAATTACAGCTTAAACACTGACCGATATTGACATATATTATATTATACACAGTAAAGCATTTATGATTCTCCCGAAGCTTTTGTTATATCGGTTAACCGTGCCCCGATTTGAAATGTTCATCGCAGAATTCGTTTAATTCAATCCAATAAAACTTTAATCATCCAGTAATTACAACTGCTCATTTATTACAGACATTAAGTACTTGAAAAAGATTTTTATAAACATCTCTGGATTTTGCGGCGATAATAAACGAACCCTGTACTGTACTGTAGTGTGGTGTGGGATCTAAATCTGCGTTGTGACAACGTCTAGTGTTAAACATCGTGTCACAAATAAAACTCGAACCGCATTCGAAAAAGTACAACATTTTTAAAGAAATGGTTTCATTCTGTGTTTTCAACGTCGATTTGAATTCTCATCTGGGGTTGGAGATGAATGTGCTTTTTAAAGCAGTGAAAAAAAACAAAAAAAACAAACAAACAACTAAATAGACTTATTTGCACAATTTGTAAATTGGACGTTATATGTTTATTTTTAATAGACTTGTTAGAACTATAACAGTAAAAATAATTCCTTATAATAAAAATGTAGCTTTTTATAATTGGGTTTCTCCCTTAATATGCTGCGTTTTATTTAAACCTTCACGTAACAGAAGTGTAAGCGTAAATAAAAAGTAACCTAAAACCGAACCGAAATAGTAAACGCCCTACAGCCGGCGTCTTCTTCTGAATAGAAGATGTAGTGGTGACTTTCTATTACATGATATAATTTAATGCGCACTGTTTACAGCATAACCACTTATCACACACGACTATTATAAACACCTCTTTATTTAACTCGAGGTATTTAAGTGAATCTCCTCATGATGTCGAGTTGGAGGATCTCAGCACCCAAAGAGCCGAGTTCCTCCGAGCGCCTCGTGGGCCGGGCGCGGTTCTGTGGACCTCAGAGTGTTTATATTGATCTCTGGAGCAAATTAAGATTCAGAGCGGAGCACATTACAGGAGTGATCTGTTCTTCAGCTAAAGGCCTTTCAGTGTAAATGCCTTCCTCTAGCGCTACGCTCAGACGCAGCAGAGCCGCATCCGGCACCTGGCTTCGGGAGGCTCAGGACTAAAGGGCTCCTCCCATCAGACAGGCCGAAAGGTCACCTTTGATTTGCTCGGGCTGCTGCGGCTGAGCAGAATCTTGCCTGGGAAATGTATGAAAAAAACAAAACAAAACAAAACAAAAAACGGAACAAAGAACAAACAGGTCTCGATTGTGGAAAATCTCAGAATGAACAACGGATCAGCGTGGGTCAGCGCTCCTGCGGTGCCGTAACCTTTCATTCGGTCAGATGGAGACGGAGGATGAGCAAACCGCGGGTGTGATCGAAGTCCGAGCGGGCAGCTTTTTATTCAGACAGGTGGTGAAGACGAGTGTTTAGTGGGAGGGATGATGGAGGTCGGTGGAGGTGCGAACACCACTTGCAGAGGTTGTGCTGACAGATTAGATATAAAAAGAGCAGCAAAGCAAGTAGCAGCTTTAACCCGAGCACCAGCAGCCGTAATTGGCTTTATGATAAATTTAGAAAGCGAGCGCAGCAGTGTTCAGATTTATGTCTAGCACCTTTGTGATATCATTTGAATTGACTGATGGCGACACGGGATTTTATATCGCAGTGATGAGATTAACGCTCTTCACAGAAATGGACCCCGATCTAAAACACTTCTTCCTGCACGACGACATGCCACGCATCCACCGCGTTCTCGTACCGTACTAAAGCAAAAATAATTAATAAACAATATAGCATGAACCGGATGTCGACCATTTTGCAAACCTGCGTACACGAAAGTGACGAATCGACAGTGTGAAAATGATTCTCCTGTACAGAAACACACCCGAGATTATTACAGTGAATGAGCTGAAAAATCAGTCCCGGCTGAGGATTTGAGTATTCAGGTCAAGTATGAAGATGCACTCCGAGTCCTGCGAATGAGCACAAGACAGAGACTTCATGTCAATCACGAATGAATTGACTATAAACATGCGAGAAGTATTAGGAAAAGAAATAGGTCAGTAAGCGTGCTTTTAACCTTTATTAAAAAAAATAAATAAATAAAACCCCATTCTTATAAATGCTAAACATATCATCTACGTAGTGTTGCGTCAGTTAGTTCAGCGATCCAGGTCACAAAGCCGAAGCAGACGGATGTACGCGCAAACCGGTCATTCTCCGTCAAAAGCAGGCGAAAAGTCAAACAGAACAAAAACCAAAAGTCGAAAAAGCCAAACTCCAAGAACAGAGAAAGAAAAACGCTCAGAAAGGCACGCTGGAACGGCAAGACCGTGGCGAATGAGGTGGTAAATACACAGAAGGGGTAACTGAGGACTAACAGGAAACAGGTGAGTTCCATAGACAGGTGTAAACAGTAAATGTGCACTTATATAGTGCTTTTATCCAAAGCGCTTTACACTGTGTCCCATTCACACACACACACACACACACACACACACACACAGTAGCAGAGCTGCCATGCAAGGCGCTAACTTGCCATCGGGAGCAACTTGAGGTTCAGTGTAAATTATGCCCAAGGTCACTTCGGCATGCGGAGTCGCCCGGGCCGGGAATCGAACCGCCAACCCTACGATCAGTGGACACCCCGCCCCATAATATCCAGATAATATCCAAGCAGGACTGGATTGTGGATTCACAGTGGCTTTTGGATTGATGGTGGTTTGGGATGAGACAACCAGTCGCTAGTGGGTGTGGTTACATTGCTAGTAGGTGTGGTTATACTGCTAGTAGGCATGGTTAGATGGCACTGACAGTCATCATCATCATTTACTATTCCAACCAATTCTCATCTAACACACAGCAGATGATCAACCAGGAATTCAGATTGAATTTAAAAAGGAGCTAAAGAGAAACATCTGCAGCTTAAAAATAAATAAATAATAATAAAAAAAAGTCACGTATTGTCGATTCTTTTCGACAAGGCAGAAGAGATACCGGAGCGTTTTATCCCCCCAGGACACGACCTGTGATTTAGTACTGACATTCAAACCTTCGCTTTTCCGATTTGGGAATTCAGTGATGACCCGACGTCCCGCTCTTGTAGTGAATGGCATTTAACGATTTGATCCGCATGATGCAGCGTATCTCTGTAAAGATCACAAAACAACAACAAACAAACAAAAAAAAACCACGAGCGGCAACGAAAGGGAAATTTGTATTCAGTCCGCAGCAGTGTTTAGCCTCGGATTTCTTAGAGATCTCATAGATGTTAGTAAGATCGATAAGGACACAAGAACTCACTACGTGTTGTTCAGACACGTCACGTTTTATCTCATATACAGTATTGTTCACACACTGCAAAAACAACCCTAATAGAAAAAAGCCAAATATTCTGAAATATAAACAAATTGTTTTGTATTAAACAAACAAAATAATCGACCAATTTGGTAAGACAATTTTTCTTGAGTAGAAGTCTTAGAACTAGCATAGAAGTCGTTAGACTTTCACTGAAAGAGCGTAATGGGCCATAAAACGAGACAAAAATACCAAAGTTTAAGTACTTTGTGCTTATTACAAGCAGTGGACACTCAGGTATTCAAGAGAGATTTACTTACAATGAGTATTTTGGTGTCTTGATGGAGCTGACTCACTCAACTGACGGATGTAAACGGACATTTTTTTATTTTTATTTTTTATCAAATAAAGTGCAAAACAAACAACCAAATCTGTGAAAACACTGGAACTTGCTGTACCGTGTATAGAGGTGCTTATTAGGGGTAACACAGAACAGGTGGGAGTGATCAGTGGGCCATGTGACATGGTCATGTGATGTCCTGGGGCTGATGGGTAATGTAGTTCAGTGTGGATAACCGTGACACACAGCTGCTTCATTGAAAAATGAAGGTTACCCAAGTGGTCTTAATCTTCAAAGAAGGAAAACCAGCCTGTTCCTCTGCGGGGGAAATTATGCACACAGACGTTGTGGCTGGTTACTGGTTAAATCTAGCTCAAAATCAGCTGGAATATCTTATTAAGACAAAGTTAGATCTATTTTGTTCTAACGAGATTACTGTACTTTTCTAATGCAGAAATGGATTTTTACACAAAAATAACATTCATTTCCCAGAAACCGGGTTTTTTTTTCCTTTGTTGAAATTCGTTTATTTTGCCGTGTACGATATTGCTCATGTGTTCGTGTGAATTTCAGGGCACAACGCGCTGAAATTCACCGTCACACGTCTTTCACTTGTGATCTCATTCACGTACTCACATGTGAACTGATGGTCATTTTTCCTTCTCATTTTTCGGTCAGTGTCAAATGTCTGTTTTCTCTGCGCCTTCATTATATCGCGTTATGGTTCTATCGCTGGTTCCTCTTCGTTATAACTGACAGCATGGTCAAGCGTTCTGATCGCTGCCTTGGTGCTCAAAATAAGAGCGTGCGCGGGTCTGAATGACGGCGGAGCGTTAGACGATATCCGCTGTATTTTTCTTCTGCCTGATCCACGGCGATTGCTCATTATTTCTCAGGAAGCGAACACAGATACAAACTCAGAGCTGCCCAGCCGCAAAATATGCACAGCAACAAGAGCCTATTTATGTTAACAAGCGAGGACACTGTTCTACTGTAAACCCTGTGCTCCGGGGCAAAAACATGGCTGCCACCATTACAGACACTTCCTGTCAGTTTCCATCGAATTACAAAAATGTAATGACCGGTACTGGCTGGTTCTGTTCGGGTTTTAGACCTCGCTATAGAGGAAAGAATGGGAATGTTCTAGAAATGAAAGATCCTGGAAATGTAGAACCCTGGAAATTGAAAGTTCTGGAAAGAGAGCCTTGAAAATATAAGGTTCTGGAAATACAAGGCTCTGGAAATAAGTGCTTCTGGAAATATGACGTTTCAGAAATATAAAAAGTCCTGGAAATAGAGCATTGGAAATACAAGGTTATGGAAATAAATGGTTCTGGAAATAAATGGTTCTGGAAGTAGAGCCTTGTAAATATATGGTTCTGGAAATGAAGCCCTGGAAATGTAAGGTTTCTGAGATAAAAAAAAATAAAGGTTCTGGAAATAGAGCATTGAAAATGTAAGGTTCTGGAAATAAAAAGTTCTGGAAATAGAGCCCTGGAAATACAAGGTTATGGAAATAAATGCTTCTGGAAATTAACGATTCTGTAAATAAAATCTTCTGGAAATAAATGTTTCTGGAAATAGAGCATTGGAAATACAAGGTTATGGAAATAAATGCTTCTGGAAATTAACGATTCTGTAAATAAAATCTTCTGGAAATAAATGTTTCTGGAAATAGAGCATTGGAAATATAAGGTTCTGGAAATAAATGTTTCTGGAAATAAATGGTTCTGGAAATAGAGCCTTGAAAATATAAGGTTCTGGAAATAGACCCCTGGAAATGTATTTCTGAAATAAAACGAATCTGGAAATAGTGTCCTGGAAATATAAGGTTCTGGAAATATATATAAGGTTCTGGTAATACAGATACTCTGACTGTAGTTCTGCGAAGGAACTCGAACTGCATCTTTAGTAGTTTCTTGCTACATGCCGAACTGAAGTTTTGCTTTGAACGGTGGCAGAACCTGTGAACATTAGCGAGCTGTTAGCATGCCACAGCGAGCCGACTGTTTCACTCCGACGCCTCCTAACACACCCTGCAGAGTTCTCGATCAAAGGGCAATGAACTGCGTACAGCCGAGGCCGACAGAACAGCGTGTGCTTCCTTGTTTTCATGACTGGTTACTCGTCTAAATAATTCATGAGTGTGGCCCTGTTGTCCACGCACCGGCCTTTACAAAGCACGGGGAAGTGGTACAGCTCTGCAGCGCTGAGAGCAAAGAGTCAGTCATATTAATAGATGTATACACTGTTCACATGGCTGCAAGTCTTCATCTCTCACCGTTCACATCCGCTGTCTGAATGTCAATGAAGCTCATTGTGTGGAGGGAAGATCTTCTATTTCATTAAATTGCTCTTCAGTATATTGCTCTTTCTTTGGGATAATGCAGAGATCAAAGTGACATTTCCACACACTGCATCATTGTCTCTCATCGTGCTTTCTTTTTGTTTCATGCTGAATAAAAACGTATATATATATATTGTCAGACTGATTTAAAAGTTTTAATCCTTTCATATATCCATACATAGTATGCTAAATGATGCATATCGATATATTTACAAGAAATTCAGGGGTGCCAATATTTTTGAGGCAAAAATCTTTGTGCAAGTTTTTTTTTTCTTTCTTTTCCTGTAATTTACGATTTCTCTCATAATTGCAAACATTTGTTTTTATCACCTTTTTGAAAAACCTCTCTTTACCAAGGGTGCCAATAATTGAGGAGTGCCAGAATTATTGGCATTCTTCATGTGAATAGGCCAAAATGATTAATATATTTCACCTCAAACTTGAAGAAAATAAAATATGTTAAAAAATTAATATGTTAAAAATATGCGGTGCAAAATTATTGGCACCCTTTGAAAGAACAAATTGGAGAAAATACAATAACAAAAAGTATTACTCATAGGCAAGATAATTAACATAAATCTTCTTCTTCTTCTTCTTCTTCTTCTCCTTCTTCTTCTTCTTCTTCTGCTTATTATTATTATTTACATTGTTGGGATTTGAACGCTATGGTACGAATTTTAAAGGCAGTTCAAGGCTTGCATTGAGGCTTCACTAGATGTTGAGTATGGGGTGCCAATAATTTTGAGACCAGTATTTTGCTGAGAAATTAACATTAAATGACACATTGTATGAGTTGTGCATTTTATTTATTCGTTCTTGTTCAGTTTAATAAGCAGTGGCAGTAATTTTGGAGGTCAGGTGGTTGGAGGGCACGTGTAAACATGGCCAACTTCAAAATTATTGGCACCATTAATGGCAATTTTAGTGTAGTGTGGAGAGTGTGGTGTATAAAGTGTGTGGTGTAGAGTGTGGTGTAGAGACTGTTGTGTAGTCTAGAGAGTGAGGTGTAGAGATTGTGTTTGATGGGAAGGATTCCCATTTCATTAGATTGCTCTTCCTCGAGGGGGTTGAGGTGGGGGGACGGCCTGCTGAGATCAAAGCGAGTGAGTCATAGCGATCTGTGTTATTCAGTGTGTGTTATATGATGCAGTATTGGACAGTGTTGGCAGTATTGGGTTAGAGTCAAGAGCTGATAACCACAAGAGCTTTCTCTTTCATTCATAATAAAGTTTAATTAGTGTGATACCTTATTACAGTTTCAAGTCACATCATATCGTTCCTCAGTCTTTATTTATTTTTTTCAAATATGTATTTTGCATTACTGATATCACTTACAATGAGTAAAGGACAAAACCTAGCTGTCATGTTTATATACTAATATTAGCATGAATGTGTATTCATGACATTCTGTATTTACAGTACACTTCGAATATCAGCGCATGAGTGTCTTATTGACGTATGACGTACATTCCGTACACCATTCCAGATCTCGTTTATTTGGGAAAGCACACATTCTCACTGGTCAAAATGGGAGCTGAAAGATTCACCATTAACTGGAGTGTACCAAGTGTCCCATCACTACAACTACCTGTGGAAGAACATTTCATTAAGTGTGTTGTGCTGTATGGTTCTCCACAGTGGGGATATTGAGTACTGGAAATATAGGATACTGGGAATATCAGTGAATGGGAGGTAGGACCCTGGGAATATAGGACCCTGGGAATATAGGACCCTGGGAATATAGAATGCTGGGAATATCAGTGACTGGGAGATAGGACCCTGGGAATATAGGACCTTGGGAATATAGGACCCTGTGAATATAGGATGCTGGGAATATAGGATGCTGGGATTATCAGTGAATGGGAGGTAGGACCCTGGGAATATAGGACCCTGGGAATATAGGATGCTGGGATTATAGGATGCTGAGAATATAGGACCCTGGAAATATAAGATGCCGGGAATATCAGTGACTGGGAGAGAGGACCCTGGGAATATAATATCCTGGTAATATAGGACCCTGGTAATACAGGATGCTGGGAATATAGGATGCTGGGAATATCAGTGAATGGGGGTAGGACCCTGGGAATATAGGACCCTGGGAATATAGGACCCTGGGAATATAGGACCCTGGGAATATAGGACCCTGGGAATATAGGATGCTGGGAATATAGGATGCTGGGAATATAGGACCCTGGGAATATAGGATGCTGGGAATATAGGACCCTGGGAATATAGGACCCTGGGAATATAGGACCCTGGGAATATAGGATGCTGGGAATATAGGATGCTGGGAATATAGGACCCTGGGAATATAGGATGCTGGGAATATCAGTGAATGGGAGGTAGGACCCTGAGAATATAGGACCCTGGGAATATAGGACCCTGAGAATATAACACACCTTTATCATTGGACTTAAATCTCTGGGAACATAAGGAAGTTAAGTAGTGGGAAATCGACAACATCGATTTGATAATCCTATTTATTGGTTAGACAGTAAGAATTTTTTATTTCTCTTCTCCTTTCAGCGTGTAGGTATTTGTGCATGTCCCTGGTTCATTTGGGTTTTATTGATTATTTTGGCTCGGTTGCCGCGCGAAGCTCTCGTCAAACAAAGCAAACACATTCTAGTCTTCACAACTATTCTTCTATTTTATGTTGCAACCCGACTAAGACGGGTGTGTAACACAGTCAGTG
>CM022770.1:23034360-23039360 GCA_012411365.1 Ameiurus melas | reverse complement strand
GATGTCGGTTTCAAAGCGCTGGCACTGGAGACTCCTTCCGTAAATGTTTAATGAATAAAACAGTAGTCATGGGCATTTTTATGTGGTTTAAGAGAATAAAACGCATCAAGTCCGGAGTAGTGAAAGTTACTTTTCCTGTTTTCCTACAACAGCACGACACGAGGTGTTTTATTACTGACATCAAACCCGCTCTCAGTGTACCGCCTCAGTTCTGCTCCGAGCGAAGCGTGCCTCTTCTTCCCGAGATCACAGAAATATTTAACACTCAGAATCTGTTTTTCTCTCTTTCTTCCCCAGCCTTTCATTTCCTTTTCTGTGCAATATCCAGGAATCCCCAGGTATACACACTTCAACATGTGAAATATGCTTTCATTGTCTTTACTGCGCTTCTGTATACAGCACCTGGGTGCGATAAGCTTCCTCGAGCCGCTGCCTACACCTACACGCTCCGGCGATACATCACTTCCTTCTCCACGTCGCTCCGGTGCCATCCATCATCCGGCTGCGGCAGTCACGGCCCGCGCCTGTGGGAAAACTCTCTCTCGGGGTGCGGACGAGAGCAGAGCCCCGGTCTGAAAATAAACCATGCGAACCTGACAGAGGAAAAGAGTGAATTATACAAACAGGCAAACTCAGCTGTATATTCATGTGCCTATATATTCAGCTTTTCCACAGAGACGGAGCGCTCGCTCGTGTTCCCGAGTCAAACTCTTACGCAAGATCAGACGTGGGAGTTTAACACGCGGTGGGAAAGCGCGAAAGTTTTATTTCTGGGATCGGACACGTCGTCCGATCCATGTAGCGTCACTGCGAATCACGCGAATTTGTAAGGGTCCTGTGTGAATATTAATGGGTTGTGTGAAGATCATGTGAAAACCAACGAATCTTGTATAAAGGTCAGACATGAAAATAAACAAGTTGTGCTCAAATCATCGTAGAAATCACGTGACAAATGAATCGTGTGGAAATGAAACCGCGTGCGTTACATGTGAAACATTTAGCTGAAATAGAAATGATTCATGTGAGAGTCGACTCTTAATGAACAGCTGAGAACAAAATCTCGATCAGCAACATCTGTTTTTTAAGTAAATATATACATTTTGGGGTTGTTTTTTTTTTTTTTACAGGAAGTGAGATCATAACTCTAATGGTGTTTTTTTTTGTTTTACATGTTAAAGGAGTCAACAAAGAATCAGCAAGGAATCATAAAGGAGTCAACAAGGAGTCACCAAGGAATCATAAAGAAGTCAACAAGGAGTCAATATGGAATCAACAAGGAGTCAATGTGGAGCCAACGAGGAATCAGAAACGAATCAAAACTGAATCAAACGGGAGTCAACAAGGAATCAACAAGGAATCAGAAAGGAGTCAGCAAGGAGTCACCAAGGAATCATAAAGAAGTCAACAAGGAGTCAATATGGAATCAACAAGGAGTCAATATGGAGCCAACGAGGAATCAGAAACGAATCAAAACAGAATCAACACTGAATCAAACATGAGTCAACAAGGAATCAACAAGGAATCATAAAGGAGTCAACAAGGAGTCATCAAGGAATCACAAAGGAGTCAACAAGGAGTCAACATGGAATCAACAAGGAGTCAATGTGGAGCCAACGAGGAATCAGAAACGAATCAAAACAGAATCAACACTGAATCAAACAGGAGTCAACAAGGAGCAGTTTGA
The DNA here is from genome assembly GCA_012411365.1 of Ameiurus melas. Lineage (NCBI taxonomy): Eukaryota > Metazoa > Chordata > Actinopteri > Siluriformes > Ictaluridae > Ameiurus > Ameiurus melas. The sequence goes on along the minus strand of CM022770.1, from coordinate 23,037,676 downwards.
ACAATCTGTTAACCACTAGTGTCCAGATCCTTCCCAGTGCACCGTTTACCCTTTTAGAGCTAAAGATTTGTGTGAGGTGTGAGACTGAAGTCCAGCGTGTAGCGAGGCTTTCCCTCTGATCTGCAGCTGTAATTAATTAAACCGTAATTATCCCAGTCTCCAGTGCAGGATGTGTGAAAGTTCTCCTGCTCTCCAGTGTATGGAGTTATTTAGATCGGAGATGTGAAGGACGCAGCTGGGGCTTTCACTGGATCCCTCAGATCATGACTGTTTGTCCAGAAAGAGTGTGTGTGTGTGTGTGTGTGTGTGTGTGTGTGTGTGCGTGTGTGCAGCTGCATAATCATTACAGCTTTGAAGTGTGTGAAGCTACTCCTCCTTCATTGAAGGAATCTCTCCACAGCTAGTGGGAAACACAGACCTGTGACCGTCATGTTTGATTGATCTGCTCTCTCTCTCTCTCTCTCTCTCTCTCTCTCTCTCCATCTGTGTGTCTCTCTCTCTTTCCATCTGTGTGTGTGTCTCTGTCTCTCCATCTGTGTGTGTGTGTCTCTCTCTCTCTCTCTCCATCTGTGTCTCTCTCTCTCTCTCTCTCTCTCTCTCTCCATCTGTGTCTCTGTCTGTCCTTGTTTTTGTTTCTCCTTTTGTCTGTCTCTCTGCGTCAATTTGTTTGTCTCTCTGTCTCTCTGTCTGTCTCCCCTCTTTTCACTATGTCTCTCTGTCTCACTCTCTCCATCTGTCTATATGTCTGTCTTTGTCTTTCTCTTCGTCTCTATTGGTGTGTCATTCTCACTGTCTCTCTTTCTCTCACTCTATTTCTCTCTCTCTCTCTCTCTCTCTCTCTCTCTCTCTCTCTCTCTCTCTCTCTCTCTCTCTCTTCTCCTTCTCTCTTCCTGTGCGTTTCACATCTTCACAAAAACACTGCAACCCAAAACACATGACATATTCGATTCACTTCCTGCAGTTGAGTCGATTCAGAATCGACTCAGTTTCTGATTGGAGTTTAGTCGGAAGCGTATTGAGACCACCTCGCTTAGTCACTTTCGAGTGTGACAGTCATTGCTGCTTTAAGAACCACGCCGGGGGTCCGGTGGGGGGGTGTGTGTGTGGGGTGGTCGGGGAAGGGGGGTTGCACCAGGGTTCCATTCAAACACACTAAACACTGCATATGTGAAAGCTCTGTAAGAAACAAAGCACACTTAAGCACCGTGACTCACACGAGCAGCCGTGTTTGTATGAGTCGTTCTACACGTCTGCACCTCACACGAATTACACCGCAAATTACAGTTACATAGTTACACACCATGTCCAGAACCACCACTTTGACCAGAAACTGGCAGCCAATCGAGGCACAAGCTCACACTCAAGACCAACGGACGCAGAACCACATCAGGATAAGTGGTGGAATGAAAAGACCTGCCTCTTTAATGAGCACCTACATCGGCGCTAATCACGCACCGCTTACGCCACTCCATTAGCTTGTTGGTGTTTCGAGACACGAGAATAAAAAAAATGCTAATTTCTGTTTAAGAATGTTTGCAGTCAGAGCGGCACACGGAATTAAAGCGGCGATTAGAGAGAGCAGGTGCGAGTGAGCGATGGTGTTGGGCTCTGCGTCCTGCGTGTGAAAACGTGTACACGTTCCCGTGGAAAAAATCTCTGTAGAAATAACTAAATCAATGAAAAATAGCAACAACAACAACATACGCGGTGACAGCGCATCACACTCCGTTATGTTATTTCTGAAAATGTAGGACAGGTTATAGCGATGTTCTGTATATTATGCTTTGTGAATTGTTATGTTTATATCACATTAATCGGCATTCAGTGCTTATTTATGGAAGTCTTTTGCGGACAATATTCAAAAGCCGTTGCGAACTGTATTTGTGGACGCATAAACTGGGACATCATTCGAATGAAGATGCCGATCGTGTATTAGCGTCTGCATTTTCATTTACACGAACGCACAGCGTCTGCCGGGTTTCAAAAGGAAACGCAAAGTCTATTTGCAATGGCATTTCCCGTGTGTTTTGAATTCAAATCGCTTTTGCATATTGTCCGCAAAATACTTCCATACTTATTTCTGGGGAGGCGGGAGGCGGCGCTTCATGTACACGGCCATGAATTGGAGGTTCGAGGAGTCAAAAGGAGTCAATGAGGAATCAACAAGGAGCCGATCAGGAATCAGCAAGGAGTCAAATAGAGTCAACAAGGAGTAAAGAGAGTCAACAAGGAGTCCACGAGGGATCAGCAAGGAGTCAAATAGAGTCAATGAGGGATCAGCAAGGAGTCAAAGAGAGTCAACAAGGAGTAAAGAGAGTCAACAAGGAGTCCACGAGGAATCAGCAAGGAGTCAAATAGAGTCAATGAGGGATCAGCAAGGAGTCAAAGAGAGTCAACAAGGAGTCAAAGAGAGTCAACAAGAAGTCAATGAGGAATCAGAAAGGAGTCAAATAGAGCCAATGAGGGATCACCAAGGAGTCAAAGAGAGTCAACAAGGAGTCAAAGAGAGTCAACAAGAAGTCAAAGAGAGTCAACAAGGAGTCAATGAGGAATCAGAAAGGAGTCAAATAGAGCCAATGAGGGATCACCAAGGAGTCAAAGAGAGTCAACAAGAAGTCAAAGAGAGTCAACAAGGAGTCAACGAGGAATAGCAAGGAGTCAAATAGAGTCAATGAGGGATCAGCAAGGAGTCAAAGAGAGTCAACAAGGAGTAAAGAGAGTCTACAAGAAGTCAATGAGGAATCAGAAAGGAGTCAAATAGAGCCAATGATGGATCAACAATGAGTCAAAGAGAGTCAACTAGGAGTCAAAGAGAGTCAACAAGGAGTCAACGAGGAATAGCAAGGAGTCAAATAGAGTCAATGAGGAATAGCAAGGAGTCAAATAGAGTCAATGAGGGATCAGCAAGGGGTCAGAGAGAGTCAGAAAGGAGTAAAAGAGGAATCAATCACTAAGAAGTAAAAGAGAGTCAACAAGGAGTCAAAGAGAGTCAACAAGGAGTCAACAAGAAATCAGCAAGGAGTCAAATAGAGTCAATGAGGAATCAGCAAGGAGTCAAAGAGAGTCAACAAGGAGTCAAAGAGAGTCAACAAGGAGTCAACAAGAAATCAGCAAGGAGTCAAATAGAGTCAATGAGGAATCAGCAAGGAGTCAAAGAGAGTCAACAAGGAGTCAAAGAGAGTCAACAAGGAGTCAAAGAGAGTCAACAAGGAGTCAAAGAAAGGAGTAAATTGACATTCAGCGCGTATTTCTCTACATTGAGTAATTACTGCAATTCGTTGAATATTTCAACATTATTAATACAAAATTACAGTGT
>CM022770.1:22974360-23029360 GCA_012411365.1 Ameiurus melas | reverse complement strand
TCACTGGTATCTGTTCTTAGACTTATGCTAACTACATGCGAGTCATTTGCATAAAATACAGGAAATCAGCACAAGCGCGTGTGTATAACTCGACTCTGAACATGAGCAACGTTCCCTGTGTAAAAATTAGGGTTCGTTTGGGACTTTCACTGAGAGATCGAACACTACCCAGTGGATTTAGCATCGCTAAGCCTTATTTTAAATTCCACAGGGTCCATGTTGTACTTCTGCGTCTCGGCTCTTGCTCATTTGCATGTTGGTCATTTATTATGAGATCTCCGTCTGTTCATTTGCACGTTCAGACAGTGTTCATGGAATAATGTTCTAATTACTCCATCGGAAGTTTATTTGAATATTTACCCCGATGTGCCTCATTCCTCTAGGTCACTTTTTCCACTATGACCTGATCACATTCATTGTTCTCTGCAAGCTTGACTCGAACCCGAGGAGCAGATGTGAAATGACAAGCTCCATATTGACTCAGTCATGCTCTTTCACACAGCAGATAATTAAACGCTGTGTTTGTTTGTTTCTCGGCTGCCATCTTCAATATCAGCCCGTCTGTCATCGCTCCGTTTCCCCAGGAGACCGCCGCTTAAAGCTGTTCAGACAACCCAGCTCAAGAGGGACCGTGGTTTAGATCCTGTGAGCCTCATAAATCCTAAAATGTTTTATTTATTTAAAAAAAAAAAAAAAAAAACCACCCTCGCCTTCTCTCAATTAAAACATCCCTTAGACATGCTAGTCAGCTCTCTGGGTGCCACTCCAAACCCTGCTGCTGCTGCAGAACGTGAGATGATCAAGAGAGCAAACGGTGCCACAATTAACAAAGTCCCAGAGGAGCCTTCTGTGAAGACCCTTAGCAGGAAGTGGTGCATCCTGTGAAGCTCATTGTGCAGAATAATATCATGCCTACCTGTTATCCCTCACATTCACATGCTCTTCATTAAAGTTGTGCATTAGATAAATGTGGGAAGTATGGTGACTGAATTCTGCTGGAAAAGATGAAAGGTTGTGGCTGCACTAACATGACGCAAAGGTGTGCATTTGTGTGGGTTTTTTTTTTTTTTTTTTTTAGCAAAAGTGTGGTGACAGACATTAAAGGTGCTTTGATACCCTCTTTAAACGAATAGTTGACTGTGGCCAGCGCACCTCCCTAAACAAACAAGAGTGCAGACTTGCTAACGTTTATGATACGGCTGTCTAGATGTGACTGTATATCAACAAAAAATGTGCTGATGTTTATTACTTGTGTTCATTATTTAAAAACATCATCAAATGAGTTTCCTTTGACAAGCACACAGGCCACACCTCCTTCACTGGGACTGACATGTGCAGAGGCCACACCTCCTCCACTAGGACTGATATGTGCAGAGGCCACACCTCCTCCACTGGCACTGTCATGTGCAGAGGCCACACCTCCTTCATTGAAACTGACTGACACAGAGGCCACACCTCCTCCACTGGGACTGACATGTGCAGAGGCCACACCTCCTCCACTGGCACTGACATGTGCAGAGGCCACACCTCCTTCATTGAAACTGACTGACACAGAGGCCACACCTCCTCCACTGGCACTGATATGTGCAGAGGCCACACCTCCTCCACTGGCACTGACATGTGCAGAGGCCACACCTACTTCATTGAAACTGACTGACACAGAGACCACACCTCCTCCACTGGCACTGATATGTGCAGAGGCCACACCTCCTCCACTGGGACTGACATGTGCAGAAGCCACACCTACTTCATTGAAACTGACTGACACAGAGGCCACACCTCCTCCACTGGCACTGACATGTGCAGAGGCCACACCTACTTCATTGAAACTGACTGACACAGAGGCCACACCTCCTCCACTGGCACTGATATGTGCAGAGGCCACACCTCCTCCACTGGGACTGACATGTGCAGAAGCCACACCTACTTCATTGAAACTGACTGACACAGAGGCCACACCTCCTCCACTGGGACTGACATGTGCAGAGGCCACACCTCCTCCACTGGGACTGACATATGCAGAGGCCACACCTCCTCCACTGGTACTGACATGTGCAGAGGCCACACCTCCTCCACTGGGACTGATATGTGCAGAGGCCACACCTCCTCCACTGGCACTGACATGTGCAGAAGCCACACCTACTTCATTGAAACTGACTGACACAGAGGCCACACCTCCTCCACTGGGACTGACATATGCAGAGGCCACACCTCCTCCACTGGCACTGATATGAGCAGAGGCCACACCTCCTCCACTGGGACTGACATGTGCAGAGGCCACACCTCCTCCACTGGGACTGACATGTGCAGAGGCCACACCTCCTCCACTGGGACTGACATGTGCAGAGGCCACACCTCCTCCACTGGGACTGACATATGCAGAGGCCACACCTCCTCCACTGGGACTGACATATGCAGAGGCCACACCTCCTCCACTGGGACTGACATGTGCAGAGGCCACACCTCCTCCACTGGGACTGACATATGCAGAGGCCACACCTCCTCCACTGGCACTGACATGTGCAGAAGCCACACCTACTTCATTGAAACTGACTGACACAGAGGCCACACCTCCTCCACTGGGACTGACATGTCCTTTTATTAACTTTACCAACACTGGAGCAGTTCTGTAAAAAATCGTTTTGGCTACTTTATCCTTTCCTGAAGATTTCGCAGTCTCCATACGCCGTCACAGCCTCTCCGCCTCTCTCTCTCTCCGCTACAGATCCTTCGCTTCGAAAAAAGTCTCAAGCTTAAAAAAAAGAAGAAGGTGTTTTACAGAAACGTTTATTGATGGAGTTCAGCAGCTGACCTTCTACTGTCAGTGAGTTGGGAGAAAACAGGTGTTCCATTATTTCCTCGGTGCAGAGAAACGCATCCGAATTCTTCTGCATGCTGATCTCCAGACCCAGCAGATAGAGCTGTTGTTATTCCTCCAAGACATTACAAATTACAAGTGTTGGATGAAGTTGGCTTTTCTTTGCTTGAAAATATTAATAAGAGCATTTTTTATTCCCTAAACTATCCTTCATGTCAGCAATGCAAACCCCCCCTCCCCCAACACCCCCCCGCATTAAATTAGCATTTGAATTTGAGAAAGGTCTTGATTAGACTGTCAAAAGAAATTGCCGACGGAGATGTAATAAAAAATAAAGGTGCTGTGTTTAGTATTGGACTTTTCCTCTGAATTAGCCGTATCATAAATATTACTGAATTTCCCTTCAGGGATTAATAAAGTTTATTTTATTTTATAATAAATACCGAGACTGGTTCAGGCATCCATGTTGAAGATTTTTTTTTTCTTTTCTTCTTACAGCCTTTGTGCATCGCGTTTAACGCATTTCTTTTCGCACTGACTGGCCTCCAATTAAAGCTCAATCAATTGCTCAGGATTTTCCTTGAGATCCTCTCACAGTGCCTCGCTCGATGTTTGGTCTTAGCGGATGATTAAAAGACTTTTGCAGTACTTTTCTCCGCCATCGATTTGAATGTGTTCATTTCGTTCAGACAACGCACCTCCGCTTAAAGCCGTGCTCATTACCGGCGTGAATATAATGCGGCGGTTTGGCCGAATAACCTTTCTAAAGGTCAATCTGACGGGACTGAGGTGAACGTACGAGTGTTTGCAGATGCAGTGTTTCACCAGTCCACAGGAAGGAATACTGCGGCCTGCTGTTCATTAGAAAGAGGTTAGTAGAAAAGAGAAAGGGGCCGAACGCGCAGGAAAACCCACACACTGTTTAATTAAGTGCCCAAGCTTTGTTCTCACGCAAGTGAAGCGTTTTATTCTCGGTAACATCCGTACTTGTGAATTTCCGAATAAGGGTGCATCGATATCGATGCTAATATCGAGCGTTAGTCTGATATCCACCGTGCGATAGCAAGTGACGTGGCACTGATTTAAACTACAACAGGAAATGACCTCGATCTGGATGTATTTCACGATTTGCAGTCGATTTTAGGGCGTGGCTGTGTGGATATGTGTCCATTCAGCTATAAGAGCGTCAGTGAGGTTGAGGTCAGGTGCTGATGTTGATGCGCGGACGTTCCAGTTCCAGTTCATCTCAAAGATGTTCAGTGGGGTTAAGCTCAGGGCTCTGTGCAGGACACTGGAGTTCTTCCAACCTTCACTCACCAGGTCTTCATGGAGCTCGCTTTGTCTTCGTACACAGGGACATTGCCACGCTGGTGTGGGAAACTGTAATGCTACAGCATAGAAAGACATTCCATACAACTGTGTGCTTCAAACGTTGTGTGGCAATTATTTGGGGAAGAACCACACATGGGTATGATGGTCAGGGGTGCACATACTTTTTGGGACATTGTCCCAATGCAGCATTACAATATATATATATATATATATATTTGAGCAGCCAGAGGCGACGGTGGTGAGGAAAAAGTCCCTGAGAAGATACGAGGAACCAGACTCATCTGGGTGACACCGGAGAGTGCGCTTATAAATAAATACACCCCAATTCTATAAATGCACCAGGAAATTCCATTCCGGTTTTCACATGAAGTCAGTTTTGTTGAACTTCTCCACTGTTCACTGACGGACACTCGAGTGCAGAACGGATCGTAGCAATTGCAGTGCTGAGGCTATTATAGCAATTGTGGTCCTAGCCATCTAACTGTTATTGGTGTGGGATAAATGGCATCTATAACAGGTCATCTCTTACGCTGTAGTAATAAACATGTCGAAATGCAACAAGAAAATGATTTATTTCACTGTTTTGGTTCATTCTGAAGAAAGCTCCACCCACGTCACAAACATGTAATGTTATATGAAAAAGCTTGTTTGTCGATGTAAATTCATGTCATATATATATATATATATATATATATATATTTTCAACACGTCAACCTCGAGAACTGAGAACTATATCCCTATATATTAAAAAGATACTCCAACCAGCTTAGGGAAATTATTTATTTCAATAAATGAACTTTAAACTTCAAGGTGTTATGTTCACAAGTTATATTCCGCGCGAATTTCTCACCGATGCAGCGTCATCGAGTCCGTCTCTCTGTCGACGTTCTGTTGAGGCACACGGGTGATGATAATCAGAGGAACTACAGGAAGCACATTAATCTGGAGATCATTAGAATAATGAAAAGAAGAAAAAAATTGTGTTAGACTCATCACTTCTTCACAGAACCTCACAAAGGTGTGGACTGGTATGAAAACTCCCAAAAAACACAAACCTACACCCTGTCAGAAAACCTTCCCGGATAAAATCAATGCCAGCCTGAAATCAAAACAAAAGAGAAATCAACGCGGTCAGTTCCGTCCGCGGTCCACGTTGCGCATCATTTGTGAGTATCGATCGCGTCAAATAGCAATTTCTCTTTCTCTGTAATGGACGTCCGTCCAGTCACACCGCCTTCAAACATCACCAACAACGAATATTCGTACCACGCCATATTCCAGAGAACATTCTACACCAACTCCGTGATGGATGAAACCATCTATAAGTCCAGCTATAGATGATCTCACCCTTAAAAAAATGCAGGTAGATATATCGTTGATATGTAATAGATAATGTCGTTGTGGAGCCGTCTGGATGTTGTCTGGAGCTCGTTTCAGACGCGCAAAGGGAGAAAAATGAAGTGTTCGAATAGACTCGAGACGTGTTGCGAAGAGTTAAACGCTTCTATCCTTGTCCTAACGGGATCACGTTAAATATCGGCACGGCGCTGAGAAGGAAGTCGCTTTCGCGTCTTCCGCCGAAAGCGCCACAGATTTTCAATACCGCCGTACGCGTAATTTACTGGAATCCATCAGCGACCCGGGTCTCGTGAGCACCGTTTTGGAGCTGCTTTATTGACCGCGTTTGAAATCCCACACTGATTGTGAGCCTCTCTTTCTTTCTTTCTTTCTTTTTTTTTCTTCTTTTTTTGACGATGGCTGATTGCAGTGTGTTGTGCCCCCTGCAAATTAAGTAAGGAACAGTGAACGGGACGTGTCGTTTAATTACACTACTGTGCGCTTCACAACGGCAGCTAATTTACTGGATAAAGACTCGTGGGAGATTAGCTGCGATGGTTTAGCGGTGCTGAATGAGCGTGTTTTCTGCTGGGAGGACAACGGGGCGGCTATGACGGCTGACTTCACGACCGAGAGGAGACGATGATCAACACGACGCACGACGCCTCGTCAGGGATCGATTTTTTTTTTTTTTTTAGTAGCAGTGTGTTTCCAGGCGCCTTACTTTAATCGACGAGAGCTCAAACCTCCATTCCGTTGCTTTAATAGCCATATCGAGAGTTTATTTTTGTGAATACTGCGATGATTTAATGCCAAAATTGTGCATAACGTTGTCCCTCAGATGTAACTACAGACTTGAGCGCTATTCCGACAGCTAAATGACAAATGACATTGTAGGAAGCTGTTATTTAAAAAAAAAAAAAAAGATAGCCGGATAAAGTTGATAGCTAAGACATGATGTTAGCCATGTAACAGAGATCTTAGCCACGAATCTGTATCTTGCTACTGACACCATGCTAATTGGTTGCCAGCCGCGACTGTTCAGCTGCGTCGGAGCTTATTTATTTAATTTATTTATTTATTTATTTATTTAAACGCAAGTATTTATTGCAAATGACTTTTTGTACTACGCGACTGTATTCCGACTTTTTGACCAAGGACTTGTCTCGCTCACGTCTTCTCGGTAATGAGGGGTTATCAACACCGTCACACGAGACGATTAGCCACTCGGAGGGGAACGAACAGAATTACGCGAGGTGAAAATGAAGACCCGACGCGCTCTTATTATCATAAAGATTACATTTGCTAATTAAATGTCTGCCTCTTGAATAGCAATTACGCGAAGACATACCGTGTGAGGACTGAAACGTGTGTTCCAGCGGCCGCTTTGCTCTTTCCGGTCCTCATCACGGCACTTTCGAGGGCCGCAGCAGCCGCGTGGTTTGATTTAACATGGCCTTAGTGCACAGCCTTTAACAATCACACCCTCATGAATGATTCATCAGAACGAGCCTCTGTTTATATCCAGCTCGGGTAATGTGAGGAGCTGTGACTGCTCACTCTTATTTCTCCTTTAAACAGCCAATTAGAATTTCTAATATATTTTGGGAAATAACTAAAATTTTGTAGTCACGGGGGTGACTTTTCTGACACTAATTTTTTTTTTTTTTTGCGTAAATGTACATCATTTATTCATAGCGATGACTGACAAAAGTCTTTTTTCTTTCTTTTTTTTTTTTTTAAAGTTGAATTCACATTTCTCACAGGCACCAAAATGTCTTCTGAAGACCTGTTTTTATTCAAATATTCCAGAACAAAATGTCCTCGTTCCACACACACACACACACACACACACACACACACACACACACACACACACACACAAATATTATAAATTCAGCTTCTATCGATATGCAAATCAGAAACACCACCGATTCTACAAGCCCCTCCCCTCCCACTTTGGAAATCATTCCTGCATTCTGCATTTGCATATTACAGCCTAATTAGCTCTTTTTTTTTTTTTTAACGGTGCAATAACATTTGCCTGTAATTTCCAACATCGAATCAGATTCAAACCAGCTACCGTTCAACTTTGCGACAACTGTTCGAGAGAAAGAAGCTTTACCCGAGGACATCCTGCTTATTATATATATATATATATATATATATATATATATATAATATTGCTTTGTTTTTCATTTGAAGGCTGTACTTTTATTTAAAGGGCAAACTTAGTTCCACTCCGGCAGTAAACAGATGTTTATCCATATTAATTAGTCCGATTTCAACGGCATTTCGTTAAGGCTGCTATGATATTTATTATTTATTATTTAGATTTCTTTCGAAATTCGAAAAACAAGACGAACGAGTCATACAGATTTGCTTGGTGGGGAGCGGTTTACGAACAGAGTGGGATACGGGTGTCTGATGTGTAACCATAGCGAAAATTGTATTTAGAAAGTTAGCTAAATAAACTGACAATGATTTGTTTTCTTCTTTATATCATATCATATCATATCATATCAGAGGAAGGCTCCTTTTTGAAATTCTGGTTGAGGCGACTCTGCTTTGTGTGGCGTTATCCGCCCGTCTCGTGGTATTTTCTGATATCCGGACGCTTCTTTCGCTCGTTATCTTTGGCATATTGCGCAATGCTTTATGAAGCCATGCCTAGTCCAGGACAATCGTCCTCATCGTTGTCGTCGTCAGCGGCACTAGAGCAGATGTTACAGCTCGTGTTGTTCGCGTGCGTGCGGCGAGACTGAGGAATTGATCAGGACGAGATTGCAAACACAGACTTTTCCCAGTTGATTCATAAGTCGTGGGAACGTAATAAAAGGTGCCCAGTGAAGCATTTGAATCCAATTACCTTCTACAGAACGCTGCTGCAATCCAATTATAACTCTTCCAGTTCTCAGGAATTATAATAAGTTATTTTCTTAGGTTTTGACAACAGTGATTTATGTTGAATTGCGTGCCCTTTGACCTGAGGAGGGAAAAAAAAAACGCAGTGTGAGGTGAATGAATGTGAGAAGAAAAACGGGACACTGGGATAACCAGAAATGGACTGCATTGTGTTTAAAGCTGAACTACTGTAAGTTCCATCCAAAATGGCCACTATTCTATTCTGTAGGCACTTCCTTTTTGAAACAGGAAGTCAGAGTGAGGGCGAGTTGAAGTTTTTGACTGATTTACACAACAGTGTTCACCAAACCCTCGCCAAATCTAAACTAGCTTAACTGTAGATTAGCAAACTAGCTAGTTTTACAACAAAATAGCATGAGCTGTCGCTAGCCAACAAGGTCAACTCCGCCCACTTCCAATCACGACGCTCCGACCATTTATTCTCCACCAAGAAATGTTTACTGCTAACGAGCTGCTATCGTAGAGCAAGCCACGCCCCCCGGGCTATACGTTCTCGAGAACATTAAATTGGACGAACAGAAGACAAGTACAGGATGAGTCACTGAAAATAATAAATCGATGAACTATACAATTAAAACAGGAATATCTCCAAAACTATATTTTTGAAAAATAAATATTTTTCTAGATTGTTGTTTATTACCGTATTGGTGTCCATAACGCTAAGGCAGAGGTACAAGACGCTCTGAAACACCAGGTATGATTTCAGGGGCACGTACCTGAGGAATAAACCAGTATACGAACTAATATCCTTTTTTTTTTTTTCTGGGTGATTTGATTCACTCACTTCGTTTACCTTCCGCTGCAAAAGAACAAATCTACAAATATAATCTCATTTATTTATCCGCAATCACGGACTTTATTAAGCAATATAAAATATACACCAGGGAAAATAGTTTCCTTTGTTGGTCCTTGTGTTTAGTATTTTCTCTCGTTTTCTCAAAAAAAACCCAAAAAACCAAAAAAAAAAAACCCCAAGAGTCAAAATAATCCCACGGAAAATTTTGACCAAAAAAAAAAAAACATTGAAAACGGAACAGCCTTTCCGTGCAGGGTCATCTGAACACCGATGAGGAAAACAGACACGATATCGGGGTTTTTAAACACACCGAGCGGCACTAGAGCGTGTGCTGACTGCTTCTCTCCTGGAAAAGCGCTGCGAGTGAGTGAACGTCAGGCCACGAGGCGTCCAGGTCGAGCGTGTCGGGTTCATACGGAGGATCAGGAAGGTCCAGAGAGCTGATGGAGCCGGACGGAGAGCCCTGGCCTTCGTACGCATACGTCTGCAGCGAGTCGTACGGCGGCCCGCTGGTGTCCTGATCCGCCTCCACTACCTTCAGCTGGATGACTTCCTGGATGTCCTGAACAGGCAGGGACAGGGACGGGCTCAGCGTCTTCACCCCTACGGCCCCGAACTGCTCGCACTGCGCCTCCTCCTTCCTCCTCTTACATTTTTTACCAGCCTCCGCCGCGGCCTCGGGGTTCCTCAGAGCCGCCATGTCGAAGGCCTCGGTGTCCTCCTCGCCTCCGCCTTCATCGTCGTACGTCACCACGTTCTCCCTGATGTCCTCCTCGGAAATGATCAGCGTCTCTTTTTTGCTCTTTTTGCTCCGCAGGGTAACGAACAACACCACGATGGCTGAGAGAGACAAAGAGACAAAGCCTGTTATTCCCTTAGCAACAAAAGGCACTAAGCATGTGAAATCTGACTGCAGGCTAATAACTAGCGTTAAATGTTACAAACAACATCAAGCTAAAAGCTCAAACGGTTTCAGTGTAATTAACGAAGTGACAACGATGCTAATAATGCTAAAAATGAAAATAACATTAGCCACAAGCCTCTTACTGCTAATAACGAATACCAGATACTGTTCACAAATCATGCTAATTGCTTATTTTTAGCTTTAAAGGAATAACATGAACAGCGTTTCGAACACTGCTGATAGCGCAAACAAGATGCTAGCAGTGGTTTATTCTAGCAATGAACTTGTTAAAATGTGGATGTCAGTGTGATGTGGACCAATAACAGGGACAACGCTAACACTGTTAAAAATGAAAACTAGCCATGAATATCTATTACGTTCTAACTTTGCTAAGAAAAAGACAGATTAGCCCAAAATAGAAATTAGTTGAGTGAAATCATGCTAATCGGGAGATATTTTGTTTGCTTTATACGTGTAGCTTCATCTCAGCTCAAGAAGTTGGAACAGATGCTTTCAGGACTAAAAAACTCAAAAATATGTATCATTCTGTATCATAGGAGGTCATGCTAATCAGTGGCTAGTGTTCAGCATTTATTAACGAGCTTAAAAGCATGAAGTGAAGATCATTGCTGGACTTTTTGCAAATAAAGTATTAAGTTTATAGTCCGTGTTACCCAGCAGGATGAGGACGCAGAGCAGGATGGCGATGAGAGCCCCGGTGCTGAGGCCGGCGGAGGAGAAGAACGCCTGGGGTCGGCAGGTCGGTGATCGGAGGCCGCGTTGGCATGGACACACACGCAGAGTGAGGGCGGTGGTGCTGCTGAGTGCCGGCTCTCCTCCGTCCCACACCACCACGGCCAGCTGATGGAGCTCCTGATCGGCCCGACTGAAGCCCGAACGCCGGGCCACGATACTCGCACTGCTGTCTGTTAGAGACAGAGCGGATATTACGGATGGAATTGAATACAAAGTCTGAAAGTTCTAAACCCATACAAATACAGATACACAATTAGGAGACAGTGCTGACGTTTTTATCTCCGGGATTATCCCCCAAAGTATTTTCCAATATTCTGCATACCTTTCACTCATTAGGTTAGCTTGACCTCGCTGTTAGTTAGAATGGCACACTTATATAGCGCTTTTATCCAAAGCGCTTTACACTGTGTCTCATTCACCCATTCACACACCAGTGGTAGCAGAGCTGCCATGCAAGAGTTGCCATGCTTGCCATCGGGAGCAACTTGGGGTTCAGTGTCTTGCCCAAGGACACTTCGGCATGTGGAGTCACCCGGGCCGGGAATCGAACCGCCGCTAGTTTTCACTCGCTAGATTAGTTTTCACTCGCTAGGTTAGCTTTCATTGGCAGTGTTACTCAGACTCAAGAGATCATTTGAGCAGGGACACAGTTTTGGAAGTAAATATCAACATCACAAAGTCGTGTGATTGGTCAAGGTAAATCTTACTTAACATTAACTCAAGATAAGTCCTGCCCACTTTACATTAAAAAGGCAGAAGTGTTAGGGAAGTGTATGTAATCAATTGAAAGTCACTGAGCGTCTAGTAAAGGAATAAAAAGACCTTTCGTCCTTCGTCTGTGGTTCTACCTCAGTCTTCGCTCGTTCTGTGTCCACCTGTACTTTCTGGTTCTACCTCTCTCTCTCTCTCTCTCTCTCTTGCTCTCATTCTAATTTCTTCTATCGCTCTCAGTCCTAAGCCCCACAGCGTATGTGTGATCACGATCATCTCCTCTGTGATGCTGAATCTGCCAGGTGATGGAGGGAGGGATGTAGTGAGGGAGGGCACATCTCCACTTCAGGGTGCCGTCTGTCTCCTTCTGCATGCCAACTACTGTGTGCAAACAAACACAGCTGGGGAGCTGTACTTCCTCCTCCTCCTCTTCATCATGCATGACTTTTCTCTTCACAGACCAGAGTCACATGACATGGTACCAAACACAATTCACATAAACGCCATGAAAGTGAGAAGTATTCACATAGCAACACCCTGAGGCAGAGTGTTATGTCTAGGAAAGCAAACACAAAACAGAGCCAACAAGCAGCAGGAGCGCAGATCCTTCATTAAGACTGAGAGACACAGAGGCCACGCCTCCATCACTGAGACTGACAGGCACAGAGGCCACGCCTCTTACACTAAGACTGAGACTCAAAGGCCACACATCCTTCACTGAAGCTGACATGCAAACAGGCCACGCCTCCTACACTGAAATTGACATGCAAACAGGCCACGCCTCCTACACTGAAATTGACATGCAAACAGGCCACGCCTCCTTCACTGAAACTGACATGTACAAAGCTGTAGGTTTGTAGTATGACAGGCAGTTACAGTGAAGGGGGTGATATGGTTCAGTGATTCGGTGTTTAGAGATGCACAGGCCACACCTCCTTGAGTAAAATGCCACACCTCTTTAACTAGGATTTACAGATCCACAGGCCACGCCTCCTTAACTTGGATTTACAGATCCACAGGCAATTGCCTCCTTAACTAGGATTTATAGATGCACAAGTCACGCCTTTCACTAGGAATGACAACTACAGAGGCCACGCCTCCTTCACTAGAACATACAGGTGCATAGGCCACACCTCCTTCACAGAGACTGACATATTCAGGACCACCGGAGACATTTTTTTTCCATGTGGACGTTATTTAGTTGCAGTTGGAGAAAAAGAAAATGCCGAAACAAACCCGAACTAAAGCTCTAAAATCTCCGACAGCAGCACTCTGAGCTCTCGGAGTCTCACAGCGTCTGTTTCTTATCTCCCCGATTGCTTCGTTAAACCCTCACAGCCCTCTTCAGGCCTCCTCCATTGCTATTCCCTCGTTTCCTCTTTCTCTCAGCCCTCTAAAAGAGCAGTCTGCTTTCTGCACATGAATCATTTCAGTCTGACCATCACGGAAAAACACAAAACAAAACAAAACAAAAAAAAAAACAGCCATGAGGCAACACCGTCACGGAGCCGGTTTCCAGGGCAACAACACAGTTGGCCTATTGATATGAGAAGAGCGTGGTTTGATGAGGGAATGAGCAAAGATCTACGTGACAACACATAATGTTAAATATGTTTGCCTTGAGGCGCTCGTGCTTTACTCAGAGCAAACATGTGGGACTTCGCACTCACAAGGTGAATTTCATTAGTGCGATAAGAGCAGACAGGTTCTCCGGGATCTGATTTGACGAGGTGAGAGAATCCGCAAAAAACAATTCCAGCTGCTCTAGCTAAGCTCAACTTTACCACGGTGTGAATGAGACCGCATGGTGCTATGGGATGGACAGGTGTCCTATACGTGGGACATTTTTATCATTAGGATGTAAACACTAGGTTTCAACTACGTCTTGTACAACATCTTGCACAGTGAAGTGTGCTTTGGAGCTTTTGCAGACTCGGCTAGAAGCGTCTCTATGAGTCTACACTAAAAATCGATGGCAACCCGATGGTTTGCTGCCAAGAGAGCATAAACTTGTCAAATTTTTTTTTCTTAAAACTGTAGTGGCAAAACCCTAAGCAGAGTGAACAAACTGCAAACACTATCAGTCAGCGCAATGTCTCTGGCCAAACAACGCAATTCTACTAAAGGTACTGATGGCTCTCAAGTGGTGCAGCAAAAGAAGAATTCTTGTCATGAGATCAATAGAAGGAAGGGGGGGGGTACCACCTCAACCACCACTAGTGTGTATCCTCCACCTGGATGAAGTGACAGCAGCCATAGTGCACCAGAACGCCCACCACACACCAGATATTAGTGGAGATGAGAAAGTGATGTAGCCAATCAGAGATGGGGATTATTAGGGGACCATGATAGAGAAGAGCCAGTGGGGGAATTTCGCCAGGCCATCGGGGTTATACCCCTACTCTTGTACAAGAAGTGTCCTGTGATTTTAATGACCACAGAGAGTCGGGACCTCGGTTTAACGTCTCATCCGAAAGACGGTGCTGTTTTTACAATATTATGTCCCTGTTACTAGACTGGGGCATTCGACCCCATACAGACCACAGGGTGAGCGCCCCCTGCTGGCCACACTAATACCACTTCCGGCAGCAACTTTTAGTTTTCCCCAGGAGGTCTCCCATACTGGCCAGGCTCAACCCTGCTTAGCTTCAGTGGGAAACCAGGTGAGAACTGCAGTAACGGCAATATGGCTTGGGAACTCATTGGATGGGCGGGATTGCATATTCCCCTGTCAATCAAAGTGACAGTAGCCAAACACATGTCTCGGTGAGCTCATGTATGCGGAAGAGGGCAAATAGCGTTTTCCACTGAGTGTGTTAAACCCTGTGATACTGTTTTTTGTGATTTTGTACAAGATGGAGCAAGCTGGATTCAAGCATCTCGCACAAGGGGGGGGGGGGCAGGTTGGGAGGGATGGGTTGTTATCGACACTGTACGACTTTTCAACCTCTATGAGAAATGTATGCCCCATCTGACTAGACACACTCTTTAATAGTGAACTCTAATTCCTGACCTTCATACCTTCATTATCCTTGAGGGTGAAGTTTGGATTGGCAGGAACGTCTGCTGGCAGAGCGAAGGAAAAGCGTCCATTGGCAAAGTTGTCCCTGTCTTTAGCCCTGATGGTCTGGATGACCTGCAGAGACACAGAGCAGCACCGAAAGACTGAAATACACCACAAACACACTTCCATGTAATTGCCGTGACTGAAGCCATGGCCTTTTTTTTTTCTTTCTTCTCTGTCTAATCCAGCAATCTCTTCACGCTCCCTCAGATTCCCTCTGCTTGGATTAAAGGGCGTTTGGCCCAGAGTGGCACCCCGGACCGCAGGAACCAGATGCATGCGATGATGTTTTGTCAGCTTGTTAACCTAATTGGCTTCCTCATGCAGGTCAGGCCTGAGACGGACCAATTATTGTAGTTCACCTGTGGGCGTGGAGAGGGCTTCGTCTGCCATGAGCTGGAAGGATGAGACATGTTCACACCGACTCAATCACGCGCTGACTTTCGCTTCCTGCTTCTAATAAGGGCTCCAGGTAGTGACGGCGGCTTCTCTTGTTCGTTACTCGCTGCTGTCACCACTTCAAGAAACATGGGGGCTCTTGTTTTTTTCCCTCTTGTTACGTTCATAATGCTTGGTGTGGAGCCAAAAAGACAGAAATGTATTGAAAAAGAAATGCGCCATGTTTTTTCAGAAGTGCACGTCAGTGATGGTGTACATTGTAAATGTTGTACATAGAGAGAAAAATGTCCACTCGATTTGTAGCATGTCGACGATTTTTCAAGACTTTTTGATGTCTTGCGTAAGTCGGAATGTTACGTTAGCCATCTCGCTTTAGTTTGTGTTACAATTTGATGTGGAGTTGGACCAATAAACAAGGGGAGGGGCTTAGGTCTTACTCAAAAGACGTATTTTTGATTCACGACGTGCGTACGTTGCGCTCGTTCTGATACGTTATAGTTTCTATAGTAACAGCTCGTTCATGTACGGTGGACGCGTCACTTTATAAACAGGTAGAAAGGGTGCGTAATTATTGACATGGCGAAGTTTTCGGAAAGGAGAAATGTGTTTATTTAACATTCATGGAAGGAGTCTCCGGTGTCAGCGCTAGAGGAAAAGCTGTAACTTTAAGTTTTCCGAGATTTTTGTTTCCTGTGGTTTCTCTGTTTATAGCTGCTGTAATGTAAGCGACAACAGGCACCAACCTGCATTTACATTTATTCATTTAGCAGACGCTTTCATCCAAAGCGGCTTACAAATGAGAAAAGTTGCTTCGTGAACGTTCCACAATATTAAACGCAACGATAAACGGATAAAAAAAAAAAAAAAGTCCTTCATCGATTATGACAAACCGTAATCCTCGGCTGTAAGAGGAATAAGAGGCGTGCTGTTACACTGTAAGAATCAACACGGCGTTAACGGTAACTCTGTTTCATCACACGACCACACCGCTGATTGTTTTCCTTTAACAGAATGACACTCAGCGTTTGAGTCTGTCCGTACTGTATAACCGATTATCATCGCGGATGCGTCATCGGTCGGAATTTTGTCTGTATATAAACGCAGGTCGATAATAAACTGTCATCATTCAATGGGAAAAAGATAGTCCGATAGTCGAGAACACGGCAGCGATGCCAATCTGAGCGGCTCTGCTCAGCTGCACATGGTCCTGAATCGCAAAGTGTGATGATTAGCATTTCCCGGGCCTCGGTGTGGGTCGCTATCTGCTCCTCAACACCGGATACGCTGAATTATTTATGGGTTCAATAGGCTTCGGAAGTCTGCAGAGCCACAGATAAATCCAAGTTTGGTGGTGTCAGACATATAAAGGGGCAGTGTGTATTTGTGTGTTATGTGTGTGTGTGTGTGTGTGTGTGTGTGTGTGTGTGTGTGTATATAAGTTCACAAGGAGAAGCAAAATTGAAGACAGAGGAGGGATAGAGTGTTTGCAGAACGGTAAAGGGTTTAGACGAAGAACAGTGAACAGCAGAAAGAAGGGATCAAAGAGAAAAATGAGAGCGTGACGGGGTGAGAATAGAGAGAGAGAGAGAGAGAGAGAGAGAGAGAGGGAGGGTTTCCAGCCGTTCAGAGAATAGACGAGAGATGAAAGTGTGACAAGGAGAAATTGAGTCCTGGAGAGCCAAGCGAAAGAAAAGAATAAGTAAAAAAAGTGATTTCGGAGTGATAAACGAACCTGGCCTGCTTTGGTACTCTCACACACGATGATGTCACTGTCAGTCTGGACGTACGGCGTGTTGTCGTTAACGTCCAGGACTTGAACTGTGACTTGGACGAAGCTCACCAACTTGGGATTGTCTGAAAGACGCACACACACACACACACATATACACACACACACACAGACACACACACAGGCAATTTTCGTTATTGTCGAATTCTCAGGTGTGATTGAATCAGAAGGTGTTTATGAACTTTCTCTAACAGCACCTCTGACAATATTTCAGCTACAATGTATTTAGCTAACAATAACAGTATTACAGTAACAGTTATCTCATAGCTGGCTAGCTGGCTAACACTAGCCATAAAGGTGGCCAAACAACTATAAATATGACTTACAAAGTCTCTCAAAAATCTTGTCAAGTTAGCTCATGATTCTGGCTAGTGAAAGTTAGCATTTACCAGGGGCATTAGCTGAACTGTTAGTCATCTGGGGATAGACCCAGATTTGTCAGTTAGCTCATGTTACCAAGCTGACTAACGCTAGCAGTTACATCATGTTAGCTGGCTAAAGCTAGCAGTAAATACTACGCACATTTATATAAATGACTTAAAAATCTCTCCGAAAATGCTGTCAGATTAGCTAGTGATCTAACGCTAGCGGTTAGCTCTTGTGCGCTAGCGAGTTAATATTAGCAGTTGGCTCATGTTTGGTAGATAACACGTAAAGATGTATAAATCACACAAAAAAATATATTTTGAATATATGTGAATTCAGCTCATTTTTATATTATTGGATTGTTTTTTTTCTTCTTCTTCTTCAACAAATACAAGATTATTTAGTGAATTTTTTTTTTTTTAAGATATGTTGACTATTTTCTACTTTTAAGTATTTTCTTTAGAAAGAAACTAAATGATCTGCCGGTAGAATAAGATAATGTCAAGCCTGAAATGAGTCAAAACAGGGTGAATAATCTGATATTTGATTTGTAATAATCTCACAATGAGAAATATTACCTCAATTTTCCCCATACTCGAGATATTTTCACGTTCTGTCATTTTTCTGCGGCGCAATAAGGACATTTCACACGCAAACTAATCCCGTCTGAATAGGGCTTTAATTTAACCAGACTCCACACCTAAAGCTGATCGTTTCCTAAAACTGCTCAACTCTCTGTCAGGATGATTATCGTCAACACCTGACAGGTCGTTGTGTAGTGAAAATGCACTGGGGATTTATTTCTCCCATATGACGACGATTATGATCATTACGATGATGATAGGCCTCATTTAGGTGTTTAAATGATGGGATTTTAGACAGCTATCACAATTCATCAGTTCCATTCAAGCCCACGTGAGCAGTCTGTCTGTCTTTTCCTGCAGGACCTATTTTAAAATCTCCGGAGCTTTCTTTACATAATCAGCCGAGTGCAAACAAACAGAGATGAGAGGAGACGCGGAGACTGGCGGCGGCTGTGTGAATGTAAATTTCATGAATATTTCAGCGGTGCTGGAGACACTGTGAGGTTTTATATATATATTATATATAATGTGAGATTATATTTTCACATTTTTAGCTGTAGATGGTCTCGGCATCACACATCTATCTGCACGGGGGATAGGTGATGGTGCTGAAACACTGCGAAATGCTCAAGAGAGGCGGACAAAAAAAAAGAAAGAAGCAGCAAGTCTATATTATTGGTCATCACATGACTCCTGAAGGTGACTGAACAGGTGATCGGTTATATCACGGGGGAAAAAAAAGGAATCAAAGGAAAGGCCTATTGTTTAGATAAGCGCTGGTGAAAGAAAGAATGAAAAGAAGCTAATCAGCCCATCCACTTTCATCATGGCATCACATTACCTATAGCAATGGTGTCAATCCCATAATGCAGCGCTCCCCCAGTGAGTAATTTGCTTCGGTCAATAATATTTACGGCTTCCCTTCGGCTCCCGTCAACATGAGATGAATGTGCCTGAACAAAATGGCGATAATATTCGGCTGATAAGATTAACAATTTAGCCGTTGCTAAGCCCCGCCCCCTCAGACACCGTCGCTACGTTCGAGAGACTTTCACGTTGAGAATGCGAGTGATGGGTGTTTTAATATCGAACGGGTTGCTACAGATGCTGTGCTCATTAAGAAGCACCTGTCTGGCCAGCCGGCTAATGTTGACAATTGGCTCACTTTAGCTAGCTGGGTAATACTAGCGCTGATGATCATGAAAATGTACGGATATTATTTCAAAATCTTCTCAGAATTCCCGGGTTACGAGTTTTTAGATAGCTGCCGAACATTATCGCGTGTTAGCTAGATGGGTAACACTAGCAGTTAGCTAGCTGACACTCGTAGTAAAGCTCATGAACATTATGACTTAAACAATTCTCTCAGAAATCCTGTCAGGTTAGCTTGAGTTAGTTACCTGTTGAATGTTAGCTATTGTTAGCTCGCTGGCTAAAGTTAACAGAGAAAATTATTAAAATATATATAAAAATCCTGTCAACTGGTTTCCTCAAATTTGACTAACTGGTTAAATCAATAAATCTTGTTAGTTTAACCCCACAACTGTGAAAATATAAGAGTATATATGAATGCTGGTGTCTTCTTCTTTCTTTCATTTCTAGTACATATGCCTCCAAAGATACACCTTATGTGATCTGCTACCTGCTGACAGATGTTATTGGTTAGAGTTGCTGAGCTATGATTGGTCAATAGCACTTTAGGGGTGAGGCTTAGGTACGAGAAAAGATATTAATTGTATATAAAAAAAAAAGCCCCTTTGTGGAGATTGTGGACCGACAGTGTAGTTACTTACCAACCTCTGCAGCACTGACAGTGATGTTGTGCCAGGCCACGCCCTCTCGATCCAGACTCGCCGTGGTTTTAATGAGGCCGCTGTTGTCATCGATGCTGAAAAGCGTCTCTCCATCGGCGCTCTCGTCGATGGAGTACCTGCGGATCAGAACTCTGTGTCAAACGAAGACGCGTGGCTAATTCATCCGCGCTATTCTGAGTAAACATAATGATATTTCATTAAACGATTGCGAAGTCGCTGAGCGTGCGGAATACTTAAATATTTAAATCAGCCGTGCTGAATAAGCGAGCGGAGCTAATGCGCTGAAACCGCATCTACGTTCGGGAGTCGATTCTCAAGTGAACATCCAGCTGTTCCAGTTCTAACACTCCGATGGGAGTAGAAGTGCGTTCAACACTAAGGCAGTTTCCACACGCAGCATGAAAAGCACACACTGTAGCGATAAGGTTTAGCTAGTCGCGGCTTGTTCTAAAACGTTATCGTTTCTATAGTAACGACTCTTTCACAGATATTTACGTGGCGGATGCTAAACATAAACGGGTTTTAAAATGTATGATATGGCGGAGTTTTCAGTAAGGAGATGTTTATTTAAAGGAAGGAGTCTCCAGTGTTAGTACTTTGAGGAATAACGTACTTCAGGGCACGCTGTTATAGGAAATTAATCAACGACGTAACTCCGCTTCATCACACCACCCCATTGGTGATTATTTTATTACAACAAACTCCTGAAGCAGGTACACTGTGACAAATAAATCCACAAAATGGCGGTGAGTGAGGGTGCCATTACTTTTTTGCGTTGTGAACATGGTCAGCAGCAGTTATCTCTCATTCAATTTTCCCCTTCTTTGTATTTACTCCGTAATTCAGGTAAAGCTCATTCCCTGCGTGAGTCCAGCTGCTTATGCGTGACAGCGGCGTCCGATTTAGCTCGCATGGGGCTCCGCTAATTAGCTAGCAATTTGGACACAGTGGGGAAAATGGTAAACAGTGCACGGTGTCGCATGCTTGATATGCGCCGCTCTAAAAACCTGACAAAACACTGAGGATGTGACAATATCACAACATCACCATGTCACCTGTCACCAGCTAAATCATGTAAAAACAATGCCATGGACGTGGATGTCACGCATCACAGCAGATGACTTGCTTAATTTGTTCTCTCCGGCAGTCACCTGATTTTCCCCCTGGCGTTGTCGGGGTCTTGAGCCGTCACAACGCCGACGTCTGTGCCGGCCGGCGCGTTCTCATAGACGTCCATGATGTAATAATCCATAGGAAAGATCGGAGCTTCGTCCACGTCCCCGACGATGATCTTCAGCATGGTGGTGTCTGTGAATGGGCCGAGGTGCGAGAAACGAGGGTCCAGGTGCGTATTCGCTCCCTCGATGCTTAAAGTGTAGGCCTTCTTCTTCTCATAATCCAGATGCTGTACAGAGAGAAAAAACAGATGATTAGAAATTCCTTTAAAAATCTACATGATGAAGTTCCTGGAGTTACCGTTTTCACCCCTAACTGAAATGACTTTGACTTTTGTTTTGTTTTCGCGTTTCGAGTTCGGCGAAATCGCAGTCGCACAAAATTGTCCCGCGCGCTCTTTCACAGTGATGTTGGTCAGTAAATGAGACCTTTTTAGCTGTACTCATGTTCGACACACGTGAATCGGAGAGGGCTTTGGCTGAATGCGCGTTGCGATGACGTCACGTGACGCGTCTCAGCCCGGATCTGCTGTCATTTTTGAAAAAGTTCCAGCGAATTTCGTGGATATTCCTTGTTTTTGTGTTCACTTCTGTGATCACAAAACTGCTCAATTCTGGAGATACTGACTTTAGCTCTGACCGCTACAATTAATCAATGTTAAATAAACGTGTCCTTAAAGAAAACGTTACCATACCAACAATTCCACACATTTCTTTTGTCCCAGTGAATGAGCTGTTGCTATAGAAACGATAGCACCACTGTCAGACATGCTGTTAAGAAATAGATTATAAAAATAGAAAACTCACCTTCTGAGCAATCAGACTCGAGAATATAATAAACATTTTTACGTTTTGTTTTTAGAATGAATTGGAATTGTTTTAATATTGGTTAACTTGTTCACACCTTTTTCAGGGAGATGACCCCCTCTCTCTTGTCACTGTCAGCAGAGATGGAAAACATGGCCGCCCCTTCCTCGTTGGTGATCTTGTACTCCATCTCTGCATTGATTCCGAGGTCTTCGTCATTGGCTTTGATTTTTCCCACAGCTTTCCCGACCTGAGCAGACTCAGGGACGTAGAGCTGGTAGTTTTCTGGAGCAGAAAACAGCGGATTGATGTACAGACTGAACCTTGAAACAGAACCTCGTACTTGGTTTGAATGCTGATGCTAGCTGGACTGCATTTCGTTTACTTTTCTGTATGAGCAGCTCAGACTGGTTTGAAAAGAGTGTAGCATCACATACTTTGAGGAAACCTGGGTGGATTGTCGTTGACGTCGGTGAGCGTGATGTTGACGGTGGTGGACCCTGAAAGACCCCCCACCGAACCGGCCATGTCTTTGGCTTGGATGATGATGGAGTACATTTCTCTGGTTTCTCTGTCCATGTTGGCCAGCGCTGTCCTAATGACACCTAGAACCAAGAGAACAAAATATCGAAACAGTACGTTTGTAATGTTTGAATTGTTTTGAAAAGGAGGCATAGCTACAGGAGAGTCAAACACTGGGAGTTTTCTGGGATAATCACTTAAGGGCACAGAATTGTCACAGGTCAAAATGTGGGAACCCCACGAAAAATGCTGAAGGGAAATATATAAAAATATACGATGGGAAACGAGGTCCTGCGTAAATGTGTATAGGTGACTTCAACGTTTTCATCCAACAGACAACTCAAGAGGACTAGAAAGAAATTTTAGTGTTTGTTATTTTTCCAGTGGGAAGTCGGGATTAGTCACAATTTGTGTTAGACAGGTCAGTGACAGTTTCTCTGGGAGCAGATGGGATTGGCTGAGATTGGTCAAAACTTATGCGGGAGCAGATGAGACTGATTAAACGTTCTGTGGGAATGTTTGGGATTGGTAAAACTTTCACGGAGTGTGTGTGCCAGATCGGTCAAACTTCCTGTGGGAGTATTCGGGATTGGTCAAACATTCTGTGGCAGCAGGTGGGTTTGGTCAAATTTTGAGTGGGGGTAGTCGGGATTGGTCAAACGTTCTTTGGGAGTAGTCGGGATTGGTCAAACGTTCTTTGGGAGTAGTCGGGATTGGTCAAACATTCTTTGGGAGTATTCGGGATTGGTCAAACATTCTGTGGCAGCAGGTGGGTTTGGTCAAATTTTGAGCGGGAGTAGTCGGGATTTGGAAAACGTTTTCTGAGAATATTTGGCACTGGCCAAACCCTCGTGAGTGTGTGCCGGATCGGTCAATCCTCCTGTAGGAGTAGTTGGTCAAATGGATCAAACATTCTGTGACAGCAGGTGGGTTTATATAAAAACCTGTCCTTTATATGACACTCACTGTTCGTGTTTTGAGTGAGAAACTTTACAGCAGCGAACTTCAGGAACAGCACTTCGATGCCGTGCGTGAATTGTAAATTTGCTACTAATTTGCCATTTTAAGTCAGCACCAATACAGAGCCTTTAACCGTTGGCGCATTTTTAAGACGTGGGGTCTCCGCAGGTTTAAAGTACTGCATTAAAAAAATAAATAAATAAATAAAAAACAACCCTCATCACCAGAGTGTTAATTTCTATTAGCAGGGAACAAAAGATTAATTGGACTGTGACATTTGAGCCAGAGCTTCACTTCCTAATTAAGCACCAGCACAAGAGCTGAAACCTGGCAAAAAGTTTGTGACCCCCTCAGCGAATTCAAGCCTTTTAAAAGACACACACGCACACACACTCGGTCATGCCCAATTATTGAGTAACACACGGGCCAAAAGGTTCTCTGGGCTTTATATACACCACTGCGTACTTTCCCGATGGAATGGAGGATGACTGGAGAGAAAAACAGGTCGGGTTAGCGCATTGCATCTGTACATTCCCCGAGGAATCGACACTCCTTTAGACTACAGTGCAAACGTGGATGGAAATTAGAAGCAAAGCCCAGCCAGACACACTGCTGTGAGCAAAATTTACCAATGAACGCAGTCTATTTCTGACAGTGCGTGAACTAATTATTAGCGCCTGGGCTTATTATATACCTCAGGATCTCAGGTTGCTCATTAGAAGCTGACATTGAGATAAATGCCAATGTGCAGCCTTTGATATGCAGATATAGTGCGACCTACGGAAATGCATAATTAAATCTATTTCATGCTGCAGCACGTTAATGTATTACGTTTCTCAAATTAAGTGACCAAAAAAAAAAAAAACGCCAGCGTTAGTAAAAAGGTTTTCGTCCTATATGACTTTCTAGAGTACTGAAAAAGTTCACTGAAGTCCTTGAGGCCTGTGAGTCCAGAGAGAGACACAAAGTCAGTGTATAAGTCATTCTGGCTAAATGTTCATGACTCCACTATCAATATGGCAACCGAAAAAATGTGCAGTTCATAGCAGAGTAGCGAACAGAGGCCATTTTTTATTTTCTTTTCTTTAAACAAAAAGGAATATGAATGTTTCCCTTGGGTTCGACATAAAACACATGGATCATCATCTGGTTCAGCGCAGGGTGTTAAAATGGATAAAATATGTTCTATATTTCTCAGAAAAACCACCAGTCCAGCGTGAGAATAGATAAGAGGTGAATCAGCGATGGAAATGATAAAGACCCGAGTGACGTTTCTAGTCAAATTTGAACAATTTCTTTGATCTGTAAAGCTGAACTCATGAACGTGCTCGACACCTTGTCCTTCAACATGCAAAGTAAATGCTAGTCTTGTTGTTAATAACACGGCCAATAACAAGATCACGGAACTAAACCGCGTACTGTAGCTGTGAGGAAATCACAGCACAGCGTTGTGCGTTTTGTAAAAATAACTGTCGAATCCGTACGATTACATACTGTATATAATAGTACACTGAAAATAGACACGCCCGTTTGACTTTATATACCGTCTATGAACTGGTTCTCTACTTGCTTTTGGATCGAACTGGAAGTGAAATGATTACAGATTTTTAGTTCGTTCTGAACAACTTTTTGAAAGAAATTATTATTAAATCTTAAAACGGCACTTTACACTCGAAAGACCCGCGGAAGTTGGCCCCCACCAACGCAAACGTCAGCAAAATAGTCTCAATCGTTTGTGCTCGTTTGTGCTGGTTTGTGCTGTTAAAATTTTGTTTGTGCTGCTGTTCCGAGATATTAAAGGAATATTAAAGGCATTCTGGGGTCCCCCCCATGCTCAAATTACCGAAATGGTCTCAATGTTTGTGCTTCGTTTGTGCTGGTTTGTGCCGTTAAAAGTTTTGCGTTTTCGTTTTTATTAGACATTTAATTATGTACGTGACGCCACCCAGCCCCCAAATCCCCAAATTTTCTTAAAAATTTTATTTTTTGTGTGTTGTGTTTGTGTTGGTTTGTTTTTTTTTTTTTGTGTTTTGCTGTGTTTTGAATAAATATTTATAGGTCACTCTGGGTCACCCAGCCCCCTGCTCGAATTAACCCAAAATGGTCTCAATCGTTTGTGCTTGTGCTGGTTTGTGCCGTTAAAGTTTCTGCTGCTTTCGTTTTAAGATATTAGACATTTAATTATGGCGTGGCGTCACCAGCCCCCCATGCTCCACGTTCATTCAAAAAGTCTCAATCGTTTGTGCTCGTTTGTGCTGGTTTGTGCTGTTAAACCTGTTTGTGCTGCCGGTTCGGATATTAAAATAATATTTATATCATTCTGGGGTACCGACCCGTGCTCAATAACCAAAATAGCAATCGTTTGTGCTGCTTTCGATTTAATTATAGATTAAGTTCTGCTCAATGCTCAAATTGATCGAAATGGTCTAAATCGCTTGTGCCGATTTTTGCCGACTGTCTTTTTATTTTAACAATACAGTTGAGTAAAAGGTAAAATCGACGACAAATCACATGAAATAGTCGCATTCACGTAATTGTTACCTAACCACTGTGCGTTTTCAACTTTTAAGAACACAGCAGATCACAGGATGTGTGAAATGTAACACGAACTCAAGATAAGTGTTTTTACTTGTTTCTGTATATGTTGTTATGAGAATAACAGTCGTAATATTAACATTGTCATAAATAAATAAATACACGTACCATAATCTGTTTGCTGTAGCTCTGTTTATACATACATGGGCGGTGTGTATATATGTTTGTATGAAGTGTGTGTGTGTGTGTGTGTGTGTGTGTGTGTGTATATATGTGTGTATGTATGATATATATATATATATATTGTGTGTGTGTATATGTATATATTAGGGTGTGTGTATCTGTCTGTGAAATTTAGTACTTAAATGACTCAATAAATTAAGATTTAAAGGCAAAATGATTTTACTTGTGAAACTGAATTACTGTGAACTATCAAACATCCTTTGGAGCAAATAATGTACCTTTAAAAACTTAAACACTTAGAACAAAAATACTTGAATTTATGAAAATATTTCAATTTAAACAGTACAATCAGTCTTTGTCGGTATAACACAGCATGTGGGCATATTTTGTTTTTTCAGACATTCCTGTCACTCCCTTCTCAGGTCACCAT
This sequence comes from Ameiurus melas, assembly GCA_012411365.1. Lineage (NCBI taxonomy): Eukaryota > Metazoa > Chordata > Actinopteri > Siluriformes > Ictaluridae > Ameiurus > Ameiurus melas. The sequence continues at coordinate 23,003,152 of CM022770.1, read as the reverse complement.
CCATCTCCCAGACACATGGAGACCTCCATCATACATCTCCCAGACACATGGAGCATTGCATAGCTCCATTAACCATACTAGTATTAACAATGAGTTTTCTGTTCAAGAAATTCAACATTGACAATCTTAGCTCTTTGAAAGTTGTACCATTATGATTAAAGTTAACTAATAATATTGTAACTGATAGTGTTAAAAATGGTACTTACATTGGCCAGACTTTTTATTTAGTAACTGTCGACTTTTCCTATACTAACAACACTAATTCCCACAAGAGCACCGTGAACAGAAGTGTCACACCTAGTGGTGGGAGTGAAGTGTAACAGATTATTCTCCTTGTAAATAAATGAAAAGTTAAATCATGAGAGACAAGTGAATGAAGTAAAGAGAATTGTTTATTGAACAAATGATGATATGATTTCTCTTTTAATATCTCCTGAACCGAAGCAGCACAAACGAAACTTTTATCAGCACAAACCAGCACAAACGGAGCAAGCGAGTTAGAAGTATTTGGGGTGAATTGAGCTTGTGTGGGGGCTGGGTGACCCCAGAATGACCTATAAATATTATTTTAATATCTCCAAATCCAAAGCAGCACAAACGAAACTTTTATCAGCACAAACCAGCACAAACGAAGCACAAACGATTGAGACTATTTTGAATGAACTTGGAGCATGTGGGGGCTGGTGACGTCCCCCCCACAATTAAATGTCTAATATCTTAAAACGAAAGCAGCACAAACGAAACTTTTAACGGCACAAACCAGCACAAACGAAGCACAAACGATTGAGACCATTTTGGGTTAATTCGGGCATGTGGGGGGCTGGGTACCCAGAGTGACCTATAAATATTATTTTAATATCTCCAAATCCAAAGCAGCACAAACGGAAATTTTAACAGCACAAACCAGCACAAACGAAGCACAAACGATTGAGACTATTTTGGGTTAATTCGGAGCATGTGGGGGGGCTGGGTGACCCCAGAGTGACCTATAAATATTATTTTAATATCTCCAAATCCAAAGCAGCACAAACGGAAATTTTATCAGCACAAACCAGCACAAACGAAGCACAAACGATTGAGACCATTTTGGGTTAATTCGGAGCATGTGGGGGGGCTGGGTGACCCCAGAGTGACCTATAAATATTATTTTAATATCTCCAAATCCAAAGCAGCACAAACGGAAATTTTAACGGCACAAACCAGCACAAACGAAGCACAAACGATTGAGACTATTTTGAATGAACTTGGAGCATGTGGGGGCTGGTGACGTCACCCCGCCATAATTAAATGTCTAATATCTTAAAAACGAAAGCACACCAACGAAACTTTTAACGGCACAAACCAGCACAAACGAAGCACAAACGATTGAGACCATTTCGGGTGAATTTGGAGCATGTGGGGGGGCTGGGTGACCCCAGAATGACCTTTGAATATTCCTTTAATATCTCCGGAACCGAAGCAGCACAAACGAAAATTTTAACAGCACAAACCAGCACAAACGAAGCACAAACGATTGAGACTATTTTGCTGACGTTTTGCGTTGGTGGGGGGGCCAACTTCACGCAGGTTCGGAAATGTACTACACATCTTAAAAAAAAACAAAAAAAACAATCACAAGATATATATATAAAAATATACAAGATATAGACTCAATCATTTTAATTGATTTATCTGTATGGATTAAGACTATAGATGGGTGCATCGAGTACTAAAAGTACATATATAAAGAGTTTGCTAGGTTATATGCTATTTGTGAAGTAATTACTGTATATATGGCTTCAATTATAATTGGGACAAAACCTATCTAACTGTATCCTTTAATGATGCTATACACATTATTATTATTATTATTATAGCATATACATATACATAAAATGCCAGTGTTTTACTTGAAAATAAACAATGTGTGTTTTATTTGTAACTAAATCTGTAACTTTTAGCCGATTATGAAGAACGGTTTGAAGAGTAGCGAAGTCGTGTGTGTAAAATGGCGGCTGTTTACTTAAAGTGCAACTACGTATTGATATGAAAGACCACTTTTAGCTCACTGTACTCAACCAGGAGATATAATAAACTGCTGCGTTTTAAAGCTAGCTCTGAATGGATTCCAAGTCGCGCCGTCTGTATTTATGCGGCGCATTTAAAGTCGATACTCGTCAACAGGAAAATGCTAAGGAGGCAGATTAAAGAGGTTTTGAACATCGTGTACAATCACACACAATTTAAAAAGAAATTGCGAAGAATGAGCATGACGTGCGATGCTGGATTAAAGCGTACAAGTAAGCTAATACTTTACTTCTCATCTAGTATACAGTACATAGACATGCTAGTACATCCGAGTCATCTGTAAGCATTTTTGGTAATTAGTTTACCTCACTACTTGGACAAATTTGTAGAAGACTTAACTTGTTGTTTTTTTTTTTTTTGTTTTTTTTTGCATGAAATTTTTTTAAGAATGTTATTTGTGAATGCTATAAGCTTTTATCTGTAGATGAAGAAAGAAACGCTGGCTTAAAAATGCTAAATAAGAACGACCGTTTTGTTGCTTAGGGCTGTAGATAAAAATATGAAGTGTTTGTTATGAGGTCATAAACAAAAAAAAACAAAACAATAAAAACGTTGTACATAGAGATAGAAAAATTCTAAAGCTGCTAACACCAAACCAAAGACAAGAACAGATCTGCTAGCATAACTTAGAGCCATATTAGCGGAGCTGGAAACTTGTTAGCATAGCATCTTTTGTTCTAAAAGAAACGTGTAACCCTGTTCCCGTTCAAAGTGAACTCCGACGTTGTGTTTAGCATAACACTATGGGAAGCGCCTCTCGTGCGTGTTATGCTAAACGCAACGTCGGAGTTCACTTTGAATGGGAACAGGCAACAAACTGTGAGGAAAAAAAAAGTTTCAGCAGACAGAAAACAGGTGGTTCAAAGTCCACAAAAGCCTTGGAGCTAAAACAGATTAGCATGACGAGGCAGCCAAAACTCCTTCCGGCCTCGCTGATCAATAGCTGCAGGAAGTTTTCTGGCTCCAGTTCTATCTCCTGAAGAAGAGCATTACACAATCTCCATTTCTGTAATATCATATTTTGGCTAAGTAGCAACCTGATAAAAGATAAGTGCAGAAAATCAGATTGCGACAAATAGCTTCTTTATACAAAGCCATAAAGCATGCTCAATTTAGCCGGGGCCTGCCTCTTGTATCGCTTTAATATATTACAGTGGCCGAGTTTCACGGCCAAGGTTAGCCAGACTTCCTTTTTCATTATTTTACAGTTGACTATATAACCTTGAACGATATGAAACCCGGCTTTCTGAAGGCTCCACGTTTAACATGCAGCCATAACATCAGTCGGAGAAGTGAGTCGTAAATTCTGATGAGGCGTTGCGGAGAGGAACCGGCGCTCGGGGACGGATCTTTTCTCAAAGCATAAATACAGATCAATGAGTGTGTAACATATTTATGTATACGCACACACGCGGCGCACACACACACACACACACACACACAAACAGGTTGTAATCACGAACTTTCAAATATTTAGTTTAATCCAAAGTTAGAACAGTTAAAACAGACGTTATATGTCATTATTATTTGTTTTTTTTCAGCTTATAAAATGCTCGATGCGAATCCTTGTAAATCTGCGCCATGATATATACAAAGTAAATAAATAATCGACAAACTATTTATTCATAAATTGGTACCAGTGTTAAAGTAAATAGTGCACACGTGGTCGTCGTTGTAGACTGTCAAAATGTCTTAAATGTTACTGCAAGCATACATTATACAACGCTGGAAAGCGTGCGTGGCTTTTGAGTCGAACACACTCCGAACGCACGCCAGAGCGAATAAACATGCACTCGCGTTCTGCCCCAGAGAACGCCACACACGTTCAACCTCACACGTCCTCAGCAGATCCCACCTGACAGCTCGCGGGATTTCAGCGTGCCACTGAGCGCGAAAAGCAAAATGTCCACGCTAAATAGTCCCTCTGTGTTTTCGCTACAGGCAGGAGAGTGGAGAGAGAAAATAAGGTCGGACAGCGAGGTGGAACAGGGCGAGAACTTCTCTCGGAGTTAGCAGACAGTTTCTGAAAAGCTCTCAGGTAGGATCAGCAGCCTGTGCGATGCTGTCGAGGTACGGTGTGTGTGTGTGTGTGTGGGGGGGGGTGGTCGGGGGGATATGAGGGGCTGGGCACTGGAGGAAGTGGCTCTCACTTTCGCCCATACACAGATATAAATAATCGCTCGTTAGTTTAATATCGACTGAGCCCCTGACGAGTGATGGATGATGGAAACAAGACACGCCAAGGTCCAGATTTTTCCGGAATAAGACATTTTCTTTCAAATAAAAAGGATTCGGTCAAATATGGAGTGTAATAGCTAGATGTCTCACTAAAAACATGGAGTGCAACGAGGATGAGCCTACTGGGGTTTTTATTTAGCAGGAATTTTACACATGCCTCATTGTGAAAATGACTTATATGCACTACAACAAACTGCAAATATGTATATAATGATTTCTGATGGCTGAGCGTTATGGATTAAGGTGGAAATCCATGCGCTCGCTGACCGTGAGAGTGATGAGGAATGCTTTCTTTCCAGCATGAAAGATTTCCCATTCAAAGTGCAAATTCTTGAAGCGGCTCTGGAGATCGATAACCAGTGCACCAGGCACGGACGCCATGTTTGAAGAAAAAAAGGTCATTGGGAAACTACTCTAACTCTCTTCATAAGCATGTACATGTATACAATCGAACACTGGTACTAGCGGTGTAACGGTCTGATGATGTGATCGATTGAAACGGATCGGTGCGACAATCGTAAATGGATTACAATAATTCATCATTTTAAACTTGTAAAACAGTCCTTCTCTACGGCGCCATCGTTGGCGAATTAACGTTAGGCCTACGCAAGGTTCAGAACAACTGGGCGAAATCGCAATTCCACGAAATTGTTTAGCAAGGTCTTTCGCAGCCATGTTTGTCGGTTAATTCGACTTTTTCCGGGTTCGACGCACGTGAATCGAAGAGGGCCTTGGCCGAATGCGCGTTCTGATGACGTCGCATGACTCTATCTATCTGTCTGTCTGTCTGTCTAGCAGATTGTTAGCAAATCTATACAACATAATACGTAAAGAAAGAAGGTTCCGTGTTTTCTTGGCCCCATTCATCCTGATACAAACCACACGGTTATAAATAAAATACACATCGCATAATAGAAAGACCTTCTGTCCTGCCATATTCTAGTTATATTAACATTATTTGGTACGCTTTACTCGCACTTGCCTTGAAAAGCCCACTTAAACAGGGGGCGGGAAAATACGCTCATAACCTTTATGCTCAACGCGAACCATTTTCTATCGCAATCGCTTGAAATGGTCAATCATTTTTGGTGGCTTACAGCACAGAGCAATATCATTCTCCCTGAAATATCACTGGAATTTTATATAACAGACCTTTACGGCAAGGTTCAAGTCCAGTTCAACATATAATCGATGCCCGTTCTCTCTCGCTCGCCCAACACTATCTATCTCTTTCTTTCGCTTGCCTTCTAGGCACCATCTATTGCTGTCTTTGCACACACACACACACACACACACACACACAATCCGTCCACTTTATGCACTCAAAGGGCTATACAGACATTTACAGAGAAGCTTTTCCCCACAAAGACAAGTCAACAAAAGACGCATTCTGCTAGTAGGAGGGAGGGGACCACTCAGAAGCTCTTCTTATTTCTTCCGAAGCGCAGAACAGCAACGCTGAAAGGCTCCCCACAATAAGAGAGGCCGTCAATTATAGTCTGCAGAGGCAGGCACAATAACTAGCACAATAAGAAGGTTGTTTAATAGGCTCCCTGATGCTCTGGTCTTAAGGGTCTGCTGCAGTGGACTGACTCACTCACTGATTACTTTCCAGCCGGAGAAAACGCACGACCCGACTTTTATGATAAGCGCCGTAGTCGCCTTATCAAATGTTTCCAACAGTCCAAGGGATACGAGGTGCAAGCGTCTGGGGTGTATTATGGAAGTGAGCGGGAGTCTTTGGCGGTTAGAAGAGAAGCTTTCGATAGATATTACACAAAAATACGCAAAAGAGCGAGTCGACTCGGGAATCGGGATCGATTCACAGTTGCGTAAGTGTTTTGAGCGGTCCGGTTTTAACGAAACACCCCTCCCGAACGCCACGCCCATCCGTCCAACGTTCCCTTTCCACCATCTCACGTTAGTGATCCCACGTCTTGATTTTCCGACTTCAAAGACGCGCTCTTGATTTTTTTGGAATGTTTCGAGTTCATATATATCCATCTTCTATAGTACTTATCATTCCTTCAGGGTCACGGGGAACCTGGAGCCTATACCAGGGGGCGGGGTAGACCCTGGACAGGGTGCCAATCCATCGCATGGCACACAATCACACTCACATTCATACACTACGGACACTTTCGACACGCCGATCAGCCTACCATGCCTGTGTTTGGACTGGGGGAGGAAACCGGAGTACCCGGAGGAAAACCTTCAACCTTCAACCCTGTATCTTCCGGTTTGTGAGAGGACTGTATCGAAAATGATCTGCTTAGCTCGGTGTAGAAGGTCGAGAATAACAGACGGAAAGAGCGATAACTATATATAGATAGCACCATTAGGGAGGAGGAGAAGAAGACATGCTCTGATTCTGCTCACCGGTTTTCGGGTCGATGCTGAAATATGCCTGCCCCTGCAGGACGCTGTAGACTATCCTGGCGCTGTTGCCATACGTGGGGTCGTCGGCGTCGGTGGCAGTGATCTGGATAACCGATGTTCCTGTGTGGAAGAATGTAAAGAAGGGTTGAATTTGAGCACCACAAGCCAATGGTATCTGGAGGTGCTACATAGGGCGCTTAACCTTCTTGCTCTTTCGGTTGGAAGAAGACTTTCCGAGAACCTGGCCTGGAAGGTATCACCTCACCAACTCAAAGTCTAACCCGATATTGAGCAGGCACCGTGATTCTGAGGCTGCGTTCTAATACAAATCCGAACCTTTCGTCAACAGATGTTCCATTCTGAGACCAACAAAAACCGGTTCTTCTGTGGAATCGACCCAAACCACCTTCTCCTGCACTGTTATTTTAATACCGTGGCTCTGAGCCGTCCTCACACTCGGTAAAGCAAATGTTGACACGAAGAGAACAAATTCAGGCAGTTTCAGAGCTGGTGACCGGGTGAACAGAAGTTCAAACCCAGACCTCCCAGAGCGCCAGCGTAGGATTGAGCAAAGCTCTTAACTCGCAGCTTAACAGCTCGAGGAGCGCCGTACCATGGCGGAGTCTACACCCTGAACCCTGCTATTACTATTTTCCTCTCGGGGATCACTAGGACATCAAAATTCTGCCCTTTTTTTTTGTTTCCAATCCAGACGCTCCTGCTGACTTGTTCGGCCAGGGAACGTTCCGTCGACACAAACAAATCATTACATCCATCAGCGTCCTGCGACGGAGGCTGCAGAGCGCTAACTCGATCTGTAGCGGTTATGTATTCTGTTTCGTAATTTATTATACGTTTTGTCTGAGCGGGTGAGGTAAGCCGAGTTGGCGAAGTAGGCAGTTCGGTCGGAGTCCTCTGATGTGCGTGCGTGTGTGTGTGCGCGAGCGCGAGCGCGCAGGGGTGATTGTGAAGAATCGATCACTTCGCGGCGCTTCGGCCTGAGCTCGGCTAATCGATAGCAAGAGGGAGGCGAAGGTCTGCGCACAATTAGAGCTTTCCTAACACATTCCTGCAGAGTTATTTATCAGCTGCACTGGATGACACTTGCTTAGGTGGAAAGCAGGTAAGTGTTGTGTTTTGCTCAGCTTAAACGGCAGCGTTCGAGAGCTGGGAAGCGGTCCAAGGAATCACGCTCCAGGATCATCGCGTCAGCACAAATATTACTGAAAGGGTTTTTTTTTTTTTTTTTTTAAGCGTGTGAAACGTGGCGTATACGGGGGCTGATCCGCCGCGCTGCTGAAACAACAGTTCTCGCTGCCTCGGCTGGAGCCGTTTGAAAAACGCCGGATGCCCTCGTGAGGTTCTCTGTAACCACGCCAAGACTTCATAAATTGTAGCTGCAAACAAGCGAGACGTGGACGAAGCGGAACGCTGCAGTGCTCCATCACAAACTGATGACCCAGCTAATAAAGCCATGAGCGGCTCACAGATCAGACAGGTCCTCCCTTTTCTGTCATCTTCTCCTTACTAGCCTTACACTTCCTGTTTTCTAGTCTCGCTTTGTTTCTCGCTGGGTATTTAAAAAAAAACAACAACATAAACGTGTGTCTCGGCTGTCTCTTAGATTTGTATACACGCCGTCTGTATCACTGTTTCCTGTCTTCGCTTCGCAAAAACCTGCGACAGAAAAAAAAATTATAGAAAAAAATACATAAATGGGCTAAATCTGACCAAATTATCGCATCAATCTCCTTCCAGAAGACCCTCCCATCAACACACACACACGCACACACACACACTCACCGATGTCGGCCATCTCGGGTACGGAGGCAGTGAACGGGCTGTTGGGGAAGGTCGGTGCGTTGTCGTTCACATCCTGAACCTTGATGATGAACTCGGACTCGGGCTCGACGGTGTGGTGCGTGACGCTGTGGATGGCTCGGGCGTGGAGGACGTAGTGGTTCTTCTTCTCACGGTCCAGGCTCTTGGTGGCATGAATGTCTCCTGTTGACTCGTTAATGGTGAAGATGGTGCCAGCGCCTTCTCCCGAGAGGAGATAACGCACCGAGCCATCGCCCTTATCCGAGTTGGAGCGCAGCTGTAGGACGACCGAGAAAAATAAACGAAGTCTGTAGTGGATTATTTAATCACAGCGCGAGTCAAGATTAAAATGGCTTCAGGCAGTGCGGTTATGGGGAAATAATCTTCATCACAACGTTCTGCAGTACTGTCAGAGGTAAAGAACATGAATCAACGCCTTTCCGACCAATCAGCATCCAGAATTCAACAAAACGAAATCTGACGGATATTTACATCTCAGCTCTGTCCGTGTTCGAAATAACTGAACGTTTTTGAAAAGCCACAAAGATGAAGAAATAATAATAATAATAAAAAAGTAATATCATTATTAAATCACACTGTTCTCTTCAAAATGTTAAAAGGAGTGAGGCCCAATCCTGAGCATGCTTCTGCATGAACTTTGATGTTTTGTGGGAACCTTGTGGTGATTTTGTCAAATGATGAATGAAACGTTTCGGAGAGCAACAGCAGCCGCTGTATTGAAACTTCCTTTGTTTTTAAACACAAATCTTAACACAATACCGAGCTATTAATCCTCATTTAGCACACTGTGAACTGGCTTTCGGTGAAAGTCTTACATCCTGTTAATATCAACATCAGTAGGTCTTAATTGCTGCTAATCGAGTGAGATAAGTGTGTCGCGTTGCTGTCTCAAAGTGCCAGGGTTCCAAGCGTAGAACCATAACCACAAGAACCACCAAACTGAAACGTGGATGCCGAAGCAGTACCTTTCCGTGCGTATCTATAACCGACTTCATGATTATCTAAATGTTCATATTCATATGCTCGTATTTGAAACTGCGTGCTGAATATGAATCATATTGCCTTTCATGAATCAGTATTTGATTCGGTGAATCATTCTGTCATGACCGAGATTCGCTCCTCTCATGTCTCATTCAGTGATTCAATGTTGAATCTTTTGGTCATGACCTTTTTCTGGTCCGCACTTGTTCATTGAATCACTGAGTAAGTGAATCTTTTCGGTCATAACCAAGATTCGCTCCTCTCTTGTTCAGTGAATCAGTGTTTGAGTGAGTGAATCCTTTTTTGCCATGATTGGAATGAACTTTCTGTCTTGTTCAGCAGATCAGAGAGTTCACTCAGAGAGACTCTTCGGGTTCAGAGTGAAGTTTGTTCCTCTGCCATTCAGTGTGTGAATCAGTGTTGACTCTGTGAATCTTTCAGTCATGACAGAGATTCGGTCCTCTCTCGATCAGTGAATCGTTGTTTGAATTAGTGATTCCTTTTGCTCATGACTAAGATTCACTTTTCTCTCGCTCACCGAATCCGTTGTGTCCGTGTATTCAGCGAGTGATTCGGTGTTCACTCAGCGAATCTTTCGGAACTGACAGAGATTCGCTTCTCTCCACTCGGTGAGCGAATCGGCGTTGACTCGGTGAATCTTTTCAGCACGTTCGCCTCACACCTCCAAGGTCGGGGGTTCGATTCCCACTGTAGCCCCGTGTGTGTGGAGTCTGCATGTTCTCCCCGTGCTGCGGGGGTTTCCTCCGGGTACTCCGGTTTCCTCCCTCGGTCCAAACACATCCATGGTAGTCTGATTGGCGTGTCTAAAGTGCCCGTGAATGGGTGTGTGAGTGTGTATGTGTGTGATTGTGTGATAGTGTGTACCCCGCCTTGTGCCCGATGCTTAATCGGATAGGCTCCAGGTTCTCCGTGGTATAGAAGATGGGTGGATGGATGGATCCTTTTGCTCATGACTAAGATTCACTTCTCTCTCATTCAGTGAATCAGTGAGTCAGAGTTGGAGATTTCCAGAGTTTCAGTGCATGCAGTATTTACTGTGTTTTTAATTGGGTTTAAAAAAAAATATCATTTCTTCTAAACACATACTTTATAAGTTAATTATCAAATCAAACAAAATATTTTAGTAAATTATTTTTACACGACTCAGACTGATCAGATTGGATATTTTGGCGAACCGAACCAATTTCTGAACAAATCTGAACCGCCAGTGTATCTGCACCAGACTGTATGAAAAACGTATATATTAAATATAATGTGGAATAAATATGTATCTGTTCAGAATTTTATGTTTGTATTCGTCCCTAGCCCGTGTTCTCGTCCCAACCCCACGCTGCCTTGTGGATTTATGATTATGGGCTTGCTGCCGATGACACTGTCTGACTCGGTGTTGAACCCAGTCATTGATCCGGACCATGATTTGTGGACCAGCTACGATAAAAGGAGCACAATTTCATCCCGCTTCAGCGCCGCTCTGTTACAAGCGAGGGGAAAAAAAAATGACAGATTTAATTAAAGAATGTTATCTCCAGAAATCAACTATCTTTTAGGAACTCATTTCGGAGCGTTCGGGTTGCCTCGGGCCTGGGATTATTTCTGTTTTTATTAGTGCAATAAAATAGCAGACGCTACACCAGGCAAGTGTAAAAAAACAACAACAACAACAACAACAACAAAAAAAACCAAACAAACCAAAAAAAAAAAACAAATAAAAAAAAAATAAAACAAAACATTGATCGTTGCTTAAAGGCACATCTGTGAAACTGACCGCAACGAGTTCGAAAGAAATTGCTTTTCTCTCAAACAGATTAGACAGCCTTTTAAACAGGTTTTCACCAGCGAAGGGTCAGAGTTGTATTTTATTTTTTATTATTATTATTATTTAAAAAAAAACAACAAATTGTGATATTTCACCTGCAAAAGGTTCACAGAGTCTCTTTATCTCCTCGTGCAGAACCGGAGAATCTAACAGCGTCTGCAGAGCGCTCATTGATTTCCCTTCACATTCAAATGCAATAAAACACCTTATTTATTTTTTTATTTTTTTATTTTTGGAGAAGATTTATTATTTTTTTTTTTTTAAATCGCCGCGCTACATTAGTAAGGAGTAAAACACTCAGTGTCATGCTGCCACGGGAAAATAATCAATGCCGGAGTGAAGTGACTGTTCCCAGCCTCAAGATATTTTCTCATAACAGCGCACACTTTTACGGCGTTTATCGATGGAGGAACGACACGTCGTCCGTTTTTTATCCGTTCGCGGTCGCGTTTAACGCCGTGGAACGTCGCCCGAAAACGCAAAGACGCGTAAACTCCTCCGTCCCGAAGACGTCGGACGACGTACGGCTTTACGTCCGACCGTTAGCGAGCGCTGACGCTGGAGACTCCTTCCGTCAACGTCAAATAAAGGTCTCTTTTTTTTTTTTTTTTTTTTTTATTAAAGAAAAAACGTCACCGTGTCGATTTTGTCCAAAGTCCCTGCGAACGAGCCGGTGCTGTAGAAACGATAACCGTTCTAGACGGAGTGCGTCGAGGAGAACCCGTCGGAGCTGCTGGTGTAGAAACCGAATCGACAGCTTTAGACCAATCAGGATCGAGCGCTGAAGATAAAGGGGATTTACAGTGCGGGGGTCAGGTGGTAGAGCGGCGGGTCGTACAGTACACTACTCGTAGGGTTGGCGGTTCGATTCCCGGCCCACGTGACTCCACATGCCGATGCAGACCGTTTATATTTATTGATATTTATTTGTATATATGGCTGCTTAAATCGTCCAACTGGGAGAATGTCTAATACATATCCTGATTCCTTTTTTTTTTTTTTTGGATTTTTTGTAATCTTCATTTTAGTTCCAGGAACTTCTCCCGCCACAGTGACAACTCTAACACGAGAGTTCTCTCACACACTCCTTCAGTGTAAAAAAAAAGAAAAAGAAAAAAGTTTGTACTTTTTGGGCTCAGGTGAGACACCGAGTGCAGACACTCAGCTCCTCTGACATTTTGAGGATAAAGCCTTTGGCGCCTGGCTGGAATAAAAAAGTAGAGCTGAATATGAAACATGAGCAGAGAGGGTCGGGAGTGTGGACTGATTCACGGTGTCTTCATCTCACTATATTTCCCCAAACGCTCGACTTAAAATAACTCTAATCATCACCGTTAAGTTACACTCTGACGGTGAAGTGGCGTGGAGGAAAATGAAGCCGTGAGCACAGAAGAAGAACAGGTATATATTCATAAACATAAAAGAAAAAAATATTTCACATAAAACTGTAAACGATTCGGTTCGCCTCTGATGATTACTGATTCGCGGTTTAGTTTAATTCAAATGTCATTTTAGTTGAATCATACTTCAATAAATAACCTGGAAAATATCTTAAACGGGAATTTAAACTATACACATACACGTGTGTTACACGGCTGTCGGGAGAAATCCTGTTTTTTTTTTTTGTTTTTTTTGAGACTTGACTCCGCCCACTTCTCAGTCTGAAATCGGTAAGCGCCCAGCACAGCCGGACGATTCCCCGACGAGCCCAAAAAATACTATACTTTAGAAAACAATAGTCATGCTTCGCCAAAGAAGGACTCGTTTATTATCGCTAGGCGTGTGTGAGAGGAATGTTCAAGCCATTTGGTTATTTTCGTTTTTTTTTTTTTTTTTAATTTTTTTAAATAAACAACTGAATCGCCCAGACTCGGCCGCCTAAACGAGACAGGAAGTAGTCGATTTTAATATGACGTTGTCTGAGCGGATGCTTCAAACTTACACTTGTTCATCTCACGTTCTTCCGAGCGAACATGTTTACTCCATTTCCATCGTGATTTATTTGATTTGATTTTTTTTTTTTACTAGACGAACAAATTACGGCGCCATTTTCACCAGCTGACAGGAACTTATTACTGTGGTTGTAAGGATTAGAGAAACACACAGCCTGTGGCCTGCGTCTGTGTGTGTGTGTGTGTGTGTGTGTGTGTGTGTGTGATGTGCATTTCGTTTGCCTTCATCCACTTCCTCATCTGTAATGTGGTTATGAATCTTTTATGCAGATTTCAAGCGTGTTCCCGGAGTAAGAACGCGCGTCTCGTGATGTATGTACACCGAGAAAATCAAGCAACTGAGATTTTACACATTCTCGCAAATCCGTAACAACAGAGCGTTAACGTAAAGGGGTTTTTTTTTTGGGGGGGTTTGCAACAATCCATAATTACAGCAAACACACTTACAGCTAAGCAGCTCCGTGCCAACAACAAGCCCGAGGGTTAACAGGAAGCTGAGAGAATCGCTCGAGAGAAGTAATCATTTTCAGGTTACTTATCCAATGATCCATGCTGACATTTTATTCGCTAATGATCACTACAGAGGGCGCGGAATGAGCTTGATCCAAAAAGCCGAATAACACAATCTGCCGGAGCATGTCCCTGGGTGAAACAAAAAAAAAGCAATATAATAACTTGGCATGCTGATCAGGCTGATAGTGAAACACACACACACACACACACACACACACACAGTATATCTCTGGATCTTGGCTACTGTTAATTCCCACAACAGAGCGCAATTAGTCAGGAAGACATTGACCTTCGAAAGTTCCTCCCCGTGGCGACGAGGAACGTTCACCTTCACGGAGACTTGTGCAAGGCCAACGCTTTCCCCGCTTTCTCTCTGCACCTGCAGACCCCACTCTGTGTATGGGCGTCATGGGAATTGTCATGTACACCCAAAACACACACACACACACACACACACACACACACACACTGCGAGACCTTCACAGAGCGAGCCCTGCCCCAGCCGTCTAGGACCACACAGCATGAGAGAATTCGTTTCAAGAGAATCTTGAGAGAGATTTGAACTGTACTAAGGAGGACTCATTCGAAAAAGAGTCGACTCTTCGAGACTCCGAGAGTCGATTCGCGTATCCGAAGAGCCGTAATAAATGCTGTCACGGCACCGTTCATGGAAATGTCCTGTGGTAGAATATGTTTTCGCAACATGTTCACGATGATGTGAGTAATATGTGATCATGTGTGCGGAAAAAAAACAACAACAAACACGTGAAGGTGCATTTCAGCACGTGACCCGTGACAATTAGGGAAGACATGACATAATATGTGGAAATCGGCGAACGAATCATGTAGAATGAATGAACGAATCGCATGCGAAACATGAAACTGTGAGTAAAGAATGTCGTATAATATTGTAAAAACTGAATCAGTTTAAGTGGTACGTGAATCATTTGGGGGAAAATCACGTGGAAATAAACGAGACACGTGGAAATCGCGCAAAAGTGCGTAGAAAGAGGTCACATACGAAAGTCAATGAATCCTATGTAAACGTCACACGTTGGGGGGGGAGACAAAAATGACTCGTGAAACTCACGTGAACTTCACTGAATCGAGTGTAAAGATCACATACGGAAGAATGAATCATGTGAACTATGAATCACGCTATGAGAAACAAATCACGTAAAATACAGTATAACTCCTGAAAAGAATCGAATCGTGCAAATAAGCGAATTATGTAACAAATGACTCTTTAAAAAAAAAAAAAACACGTACAAAAAAAGCTCCATCCTTGCTAGCCGCATTCCTGTTAGCGCTGCGTGCCGCCCTAGCGCTAGCATAACAGCATAATCGCTGCCTTCTGCAGTCATCAATTAGTGTCGACTGATGGTTTTATTGCATAATTGTATTTGCTGTGCTGTGACTGTAAACCAGTGATGTGTAAGAAGTTAATTAAAACATCTATCCTATATGCTAATCAAGTGTTTCACTTATCCATCGTTTAAGGTTAAATTGTGCGTTCTAGATTGTTTTCTCCTGCTTCAACGTTCTGTATATACGCACGTAGAACTCCATATTTAGCAGTGTGTGTAAGTGAAACTCGTGTACCTGTTATAATGCCATAACAAGCTCCTCATTAGAGACGCCTCGCTTGGCTAGCAACATCGATCCCGTCCCGACAGTTCCTGTTAAACGCCGTATCAATATTCATAAACGTGGTACGCAGCAAGCGGCGTGACTAATCGGGGGGTTCGCGTCTTGCTGCGCGGACCCGGAGTACAGTCCGAGAGCCCGAGCTCTGCCTGTGCGATAAGAGGCAGGAGAAAGGAAAACGCTTCAATTACCCGATACACCGTCCACACCACAAAAGCCTCCTGATTAGATCAAGACTCGAACGCTGCATCCGCTGACCACAAATCACAGCGCCGTCTGGCACGAAAGGTCAATTTTACACTGCAGAAAGTCTCCGATCTAGAAAGCACACATGGCGGGGACCGATTGAAAAAAGGTGAGCGGTTCCGTTCGGATGTCTGTCTCGGGTTCAGACTCGCCTCGGTGGTTGATTCGTATCTCTCGAGCCGTGAGAACAGCCTGCAGCCGAGTGATATCACATCTTTATCCTCTTCTTTATCCTCTTCACATACTATATATATATATATATATATATACACGCACCACTAAGATTTGAGTTTAATAATGAATCAATAATCCGCACTTTTTTAATAATCAGCATTTTGTGATATAAAGAAATAAAATAGATGGTGCTGGATCAAGTGCTATTCTATGTGCTGCTGAATAGTGACTGAGCAAGCTGTTTATTTATTCATTTATTTTCTTATTCAAGCAGATATTAATGTGATCATTAAAACTTGTGCTGGACTCCAGACTCCCGTTGGGGTTTACCTCGACGCTCGTCTCGTTCATATGTTATTAAATAATATCCAAATTTTCCTGAAATACTTTCCTTAAACCACAGCCTGTTCAAACATCTGGAACAATTCAACTTAGTCCTTTCCTCCTGTAACGTTTCTAATCCTGTCCGTCTCGTGTCCTTACGATTACTGCAGAGCGAAGTATTGTCTTGGAAATACATATACCTACTGGCGATGATCACAAATTGATCTGAAGTTGCATTTGATGTAGAACGAGTGTAGAAACAGCGCTAATTAGCACGCGGAGCATGAGGCATCTGCGCAGTCCGGATCGATGAGTGATAATACAGGAACAGTTCGAGCCGAAGCAGATGGCCAGCGTGTCGAAAATGAGACCGGTGATGATATATATATATATATATTTTTTACTTCTACTGCAGCTTTTCAGAGCACACTCGCGTTCTTTCTGCCCTTACACATGCACGCACGCTTGAGCTGCCAGACTGTTACCAAGGAGATTAAATAGAGAGAAACAGAGCATATTGCTAAGAGCAAAGCTTAAGCGGTTTGTTTCTGCGTGCATGCGAGTGCCAACGAGATGAAAAGGCAATCTATTTGTTAACAGCAGCGTATAGGAAATTATGCGTGCCGCATAACGGCGCCGCAAACGAATTCCCGCATGTTCGTGGTTTCTTTCCATCGGAACGATTGGGAAACGTCGCTGAAATGGGAGGCGGAGGTCTTCCACGCCGCGCGCTGCTGCGGCTCGGGTGATGGAGGAGAAATCAAAGGCCTGACAGAGCGAGTCCCTCAGGACCGTTAGTGTTACTTCGCCCTTGAGCTAGGCACTTAGCAGACGATCCCACCAGCACACTCGCGGTAAGCAAACGCATAGCGCAGACGGCTGGTGATAACAGCATTAGATCACGTCACCCTGTGTGTGTTATTTTAAAGAAAAGAATCTTTCCAGGTTGTAGCCCCTCCCTGATCAAATCTTCTTACAGTAAGCGCTTCCTGCGTCTGCTGTCTAACACACGCCTCGTCATTTATGCAATGCAATTTGAAATCTGAGCTGATGTTAGAGGAGGAAGTGAGTATTTTAACCAGGTACTCGTGAGTGTGTGTGTGTGTGTGTGTGTGTGTGTGTGTGTGTGTGGGGGTTTATCACATCCTCCTACACATATCCGAGAGAGATTTCTGTAAAAGATAAAGCGGAATAAAAAACATTTGATAAATTATTCATTATGGGTTTTTTCAGTGATTAATAAATAATGACCCAGTTTCGGTGGTGTGTTAAAAATGTTAAGGATGTGAAATGACACGATTAAAGAGATCTGATGCTATTAAAACGATGTATACTTAGGATTGTGCCTAGATTTCTCTTAAATAAAAAAAATCAAAAAAGAGTAGTGAGAGGCCACACCTTCTTTTCTGAGATTAACAAATACAGAGGCCACACCTCCTTTACATGGACTGATACAGAGGACACACCTCCTTCATTGAGACTGATACAGAGGACACACCTCCTTCATTGAGACTGATACAGAGGACACACCTCCTTCATTGAGACTGATACAGAGGACACACCTCCTTCATTGAGACTGATACAGAGGACACACCTCCTTCATTGAGACTGATACAGAGGACACACCTCCTTCATTGAGACTGATACAGAGGACACACCTCCTTCATTGAGACTGACACACAGTCCACACCTAATTCATGGAGACTGACACATAGGCCACACCTCCTTCATTGAGACTGACACACAGTCCACACCTAATTCATGGAGACTGACACATAGGCCACACCTCCTTCATTGAGACTGACACACAGTCCACACCTAATTCATGGAGACTGACACACAGGCCACACCTCCTTTACTGAGACGGACACAGAGCCCACACTTCTTTCATTGAGACGGACAGTCATTAATGCCATGCCATCTTTGCCTGAAACTGACCGATTGAGGAGGCCACGCCTCCTTCAATAAGACTGACAGACACAGAGGACACACCTTCTTCACCGAGATGGACACAGAGACCACACCTCTTTCACGGAGACTGCCACGCACACCTCTTTTACTGTGATGACAGTCATTAACGCCACACCATCTTTACCTGAAACGGACAGACAGCGAGGCCACGCCTCTTTAAATGCAAAGACACGCCTTTTTTTTTTTTCTTGACTGTGATGAACAGATACCAAGGCCACGCCTCCTTCATTTACACACACCTTTGCATCACAACATCTGCATTTGCTATTCGAACCGAGTAAACGTGATGGCAGTGTTTCAGCGTGCCATAAAATTCTGCGCTGTTTTACTTTGTTGCCATTTCCTGAATAATCACACACTTATTTCTATTTAAAGATTCTAATGAAGGTTTAGCGTCTTATTATTCGAAGGCATAATAACGTAACGGTGCTACAAGCTCCACAGGAAATTACGGCGCACGAGACAAAAAAAAAAAAATCATTTTATTCTTTTATCGAGACTTCGGGGCAGACCGTAGCAGCCAGAGGGGCTTCAACAACAGATATCACCATTAACGTCTGCGCTTTGATTACTAATATTTAAAAAAAAAAAAACATTTATTCATGCAAATGAGGCTTCATCTGATTAAATACGAGCACATTTGCATGTTTAACACAAACAAAAAATCTACGATAAACACTCTCCTGTCTTTGTGCGAGCTGTTCGGTGGAAAATCGTGATTATTGTTGCATTCGGAAACCTACTAAAAACTGTCCTTAAAGTTTTTTATGTTGTTTGAATAGACAAATCACAGCGAGACATAATCAGCGAAGTCCTTCTGGACGGGGGACAGGAAGTGACATCATAGAATATATGGCGAAAATACGCCGTTTTTTCGTTCAGAACGCAATTCTTGGACAGATTCGTGGAGGACATATGCGACGCGAAAGGCGTCGATTCAGTTCGTCCGACGTTTATATCAGTGCACTCGTTCGAACACGTTACGCTTTCGCCGATGTGGTGAATTTGTCGGTGACGAGACGTTTATCGAGCGTTTACGGAAGGAAGGAGTCTCCAGTGTCAGCGCTTTGGAACCGTCAGAGGATTCTGGTAACACGATTCGCTGCGTATTTCTTTTGAAACGATGGGATTTGAACCCATCCCCACCTGGTCATTAGGACTTCCTGCTCCACTGAGTTTCCTCTTTTGGAAAATGAAGCGAGAGAGAACTCCAGACAGCCGGCTGCACTTCGTCTGGAACATTTCCACTTTATTTTGATGATTCGCTCTGTGTTCGGCGTCTAACCCACAAAAACAAGACTCCCCGGACAATTCCTCGTTTCTTTAATGTGACACACTTTCACACCGCCATCTTCAGTTTGAGGTCAGACATGTTTTTAGTACGCACCGAACACCCGTCTGGTCGCCTCGTCTCACTCCATCACTGCCTGTTTGGGAGACCACGAGGTGTGTGTGTGTGTGTGTGTGTGTGTGTGTGAGTGTGTGTGTGTGTGTGTGTGTGTGTGTGTGAGTGTGTGTGTGTGTGTGTGGTGGGGAAATAAAAGACCCAGATTGTTTCCAGTCCCTGAAGGTGTGTGATGAGAGAATATTTGTCTCATTCGAACATGCGCTTGACCCTGTGATGAGATTGAGCCCTGGCACAAAAAGAAGTGCCATCTGATTGGCTGTTGGCTGGAACAAGGCGCCAGCTCGGAAATTTACAATACGAGCTCTCTCTCTCTCTCTTTCTCTCTCACTCTCTCTCACTCTGTCTGTGTCTCTCTCTTTCTCTCGCTCTCTCTCTTTGTCTGTGTCTCTCTCTCTCTCTCTCTATCTCTCTCTCTCTCTCTCTCTCTCTTTCTCTGTCTCTCTCTCTTTCTCTCTCTCACTCTCTCTCACTCTGTCTGTGTCTCTCTTTCTCTCTCACTCTCTCTCACTCTCTGTCTGTGTCTCTCTCTTTCTCTCGCTCTCTGTCTCTCTCTCTCTCTTTTTTCTCTCTGTCTGTGTTCTCTCTCTTTCTCTCTTGCTCTCTCTCTCTCTCACTCTGTCTCTCTCTCTTTCTCTCTCACTCTCTCTCTCTGTCTCTCTCTTTCTCTCGCTCTCTCTCTTTGTCTGTGTCTCTCTCTCTCTCGCTCTCTGTCTCTCTCTCTCTCGCTCTCTCTCTCTCTCTCTCTCTCTCTCTGTCTGTCTCTCTCTCTCTCTGTATCGGTTTACAATTGTACACTATCAGCAAATCTGTTCCATTTGAGAGCTAATATGGAGTCTTGATCATATTCAGATCTCTCACTGTCTCTCTCTTTCTCTGTCTCTCTGCCCATCTCAATCTCTCTCTCTTTCTCGTTCTCTTTCTCTTTGTCTTTTGGTCTCTCTACATCTATCTCTCCCTGTCTCTCTCTCTCACAATCAGTCTCTTTGTCTGTTTAAAAGTCTCTCTCTCTGTCTATTTGTCGTTCTCTCTGTACCTCTCTCTCTCTCTCTCTCTTTAGCTCACTCTGTTTATCTATCCATCTTTATTTCTGAATGGCTCTGTGTCTGTCTATCTATCCATTTCTCTCTTCCTCGCGCTCTCAAAAACAGCTTCTCTGTCTCGCACTCAATCCGTTTGTCTCTCTCTCTCTCTCTCTCTCTCTCAGTGTATCGCTCTATCTCTGTCTTTCAGTCTCTCTCTCACTCTTTTTCTCTCTCGCTCCGTCTCTCACACACTCACACATTTATTTAATAAGTCTGTTGTAATTGGAAAAAAATGACACCCTGTATCTATTTAAAATCGATAAGGAGCATTATGGGAAGCAGCTCGGCGCTGCAGCTCATTTGGCTCCGTCACGTGATTTCAGTGGCGTGAGATTCATTTCCTGCAGGTCGGAACTCGGACTGGAGATACGGCGGGTCTGTGTGGAAGAGGATACGGCGAGGACGAGGCACTAAAACACAGGAAACATGCGAGTTTCTCTCGAGGGGGGGTTTAAAACCTCTGTCAGATGATGTTTCGGAAATAAAGCTCACATCCCCGCACTCGCACCTGTACCCGAGAGACGCAGGTGCCGACACGTGACCTCCCACTGCCCCTCACGTCACATGCACACACGTCAAACGCTGTCTGAATCGGACTCGAACTCCGCCTCGGAGTGTAATCCAGAAACATCCGTAACGTCGTCTCCACATTATTTACAGAAGAGTCGCATGAACTCGAGCACACGTGATTCTTTCGCACGATTCGCTTATTCTCATTCACACACGTCATTTTTATTGATTTATTTTACATACGAATCCTTCCTTTTTCACATATCGTTTATTTTCACACGATTCCTTCGTCTCATTGTCATTTTCACACACAATTGATTTCTTCTCACACGGATAACGCTTCCCCCGCACGTGATCACGTGTTATTCACGCGATGCCGCGGTTTTACCGCGATTCCACGGGAACGCCGCGGTAAAACGCACCTCGCTCTGTGAAACGAAAAAAGGAACGCGATTGTCCGATCGATTCCCTTATTTATTTTTTTTTGAGAAGCTTATAACGAGCAGCGTGCGACACAATTAGCAGAGAGCTCTTCTTCCCTCCCTCCCTCTCATAAATCACGGCGCTCCGGCTGAAAGGGAACAAACGTCCTTGTTTTAATTATCACGGCAGCTCCGGTTCTTGCGTACAAGCTTTATATGAGCCAGAGAGAGAAATAAACAGACTCAAATGACCAGATTTGTTATCTCGACTCTTAATAACAATGTGGTCTAGGCGAAGAAAAACCTTAATTAATGACCCAATTTTCTGAACGTGTGTACCGAAAAACAACAACAACAACAACAACAACAACAACATGCTGTTAACTGAAATGAATCTTAAGTGAGAAAACATTGAGATTTCAAGAGCGCCGTGCCAAGGGAAATTTAACAGCACTCCGTCAGACGCGTCCAATCGACACGCAGGCTAACCCGCTGTGCTTTAATGAGATTTGGGGGGGAAATGGGAATCACCCCACCATCGATTTCTTTACAATAGTTTACGTAAGCTCGGTTATAGTCAGGTTCGAGGTTAGAACCTTTCTGAAATATGCATGTTCTCCACAGCATACTGGACTAGCTTGCGAAATATTCAAATTCTTTTGCGAACGTACTATAGCAGCGCTTACCTTTCCGACATATTGTGGCTCCGGTCCAATGTGCTCCTCCAAAACGTAGAACTGATTCCACACCCAACCCCTCTTGGGCCGGTGATGGGGGTCCTTCCCTCCTTCTGGGAGTTTAGTCCGATTTTGTGCGTGTGCGTTCAGGACGGAGCCCGCCGAAAGTCTGGTTCGGTTGTGAGCGTGTGCGTTTAGGACTGGACCCGCAGGAAGTCCGGTTCGGTTGTGAGCGTGCGTGTTTAAACCGAGGCCTGCCGTAGACGGGCTGCCGAGGCTCCTCTGGAGCGCGAAGAGGCCCAGCAGCAGAGAGCTCAAACAGGCTCTCATGTTAAAGAGAGGCCCGAGGACGGAGATCAGGCCCAGCCTCCCGGCTCAGCGCACCACACGTCCATCTTTATGCTTTAAACCCATCCTCGTGCTTTAAACCCAGACACCCGCAGAAGTCCGCGACAAGCCGCATTCACATCCTGGAGAGTCGGCTGGGCGCTGCGCGGGTCACGGTTCGCTGGAGACTGGGATTCCACCGAGGGGTCACTACAGGCACTCCATAAAGCATCTGTGGGAAGACGGAGAGCATGAGTCAACCGCTTGTGCTTTTGGCGAATTGAAACAGAGATGAATGGACAGTTACGGTGAATGACGGAACGATAGAACGACGGGATGGTTTTCTGGCGTTGAGATAGTGGTTCAGATTCTCACACAGATTTCACACCAGAGAAAGTAACAGATAACATTACGGACATTAACGTAATTACAAAGAAGGACGAGGGGAAGAGTGGATTACCGGGAATGCGCAGGTTAGCATGACGATAGCATGGTGAGCGAGCCAGAAGAGCAAGATCAAACACCGCTGAGGAGTTGGGGGAATAGAAGAAGGTGAGACAGGTAGTACGGATTGAGATAATTAAGAGACGTATAAAGGAGGAGGATTTTGAATGGAATTCTGTAAGGAGGCGTGATATGGTCTCGGGATCGGGTGTTGGGAAGAAGGGGTATGAACCTGTAAAGTAATGGATTGGGACTGGATAAGAGCAACAGATCCTACACTAAGCTATTTTTATATTACAAATTTGCCCCGAGCAATCTTGAACTGTGTCTTTGAGAATCAGCTCCGATGCTACTCCATTTACTGAATTTCAGTCTATTAAAACACAAAAACACCTCTCAACTCTACATACGGGCTGATTTTCTATTCCTTTAGTCAGGTCGATTCTTTCTGAACGGTCCGAAACCTTTTACCCGAGACCCAGAATCATCTGCTGCTGGTTAGCCACCCAGTAAAAGACCTAATGCATTTTTGATGGAACATCTGGAATAGCAGGGATAGTATTTGGCAGGCCAAGGCTCCGTTGTACAGCATGGCTACGGGGCACGGATTGTTTTTGGCACTGATGGAAATATAGTGCGCGACTTTATAAATTTGGGTGGACAAGCTGTAAATCCATAACCTCCATAGTGCACATATAGAACGTTCTAACCATCATTTCATAGCATGTAGTGCCCTACAGAGGGGGGTAAGAGATGTTCATTACTATCCTACCTAGTGCTTATGACCTGAATACAAATTTAGGTCCTTAATGAGTGTCTAGAATTGGGCAGTACATATCGGTGAAGATGCCATACATTCAAACGTCACGTGATTAACATCAACGTCACGTACATATGACTTTGTCAGCATTGAATTGAATCACAAATAATATATTAAAAAGGTACACTACGAAAGGTATAGTTGGGATTAGTTCAGACTCTGTAGTATGATGTAATTATATAGGAAGTGTGTTTGTTTTACCTGGAAGCCATGCAGGATGGAAACGTTTTGCACTCAGCTTGTATAACACACTACATATGGTGTAAAGGCATCTGCTTCCTTTCCTAATCATCACTCCCATATAGGGGATTACAAATGGGTCCTACATGTCTTTACATATGGTGTGATTACTAGGGGTAAGAGTTATGGCATAGATACACTATATGGACAAAAAAATCTGTGAACACCTGACCATAACCTGACCATTATATGTGCTTGTTGAACATCCCAATCCAGATGGATTCCCCCTCTTCTGGGAAGGCTCTCCACTAGATGTCGGTGCGTGGCCGTGGGGATTCCTGTTCATTCAGTTACAAGAGCATTACTGAGATGAGACGCTGATGTTGATGTGAGGAGGCTCCAGTTCCAGTTCATCCTAAAGGTTGTTGAGTGGGGTTGAGGTCAGGGTTCTGTGCAGGACACTCGGGTTCTTTCAACCTTCACACACCATGTCTTCATGGAGCTCGCTTTGTGCGCAGCGGCATCGTCATGCTGGAGCAGGCTTGGGCCTCTTAGTCCCAGCGAAGGCATTCTATACAATTGTGTACTTCCAACTTTGTGGCAATAATTTGGGGGAGAACTTCATACGGGTGCGATGGTCAGGGGTCGACGTACTTTTGGCCATACAGTGTATCATATCATGATAATTGCAGACATTGCTATAAGTATGTTGTTCACATGGTAATAAAGTTTGACGTTTTACGCAACGACAAAAAAAAAAACAAAAACACGGAAGTTGCGAAATATCTGCTTCGGCGTCTTTGAGGAATGGACTGCTTATAGCTGCTGTGACGTAAGTGAGAACCGGAACTAAGTTGGTTCATGGATGTTCCGTAGCAATAAGTAGAACAATAAATGGATAGAATGTATAGCATGATACGTTGTACCGCTGAGGAAATAAAACAAATCAGAAAAAGAAAGAAATTCAGGGTAGTAACAGTAAGTCGCTTCACCACACAACCACACGTCGACACCTGTGAGTGACGAAACCTCGTCAAGGTCCAGTACAATATCACTTATCTACATTTCCCAACGCTGTACATTTCAAATGACATGGAGAATTGCCATAAACAGAACTCTAGATGTTTTCCTATGAAAATCTCTCACGATCTTCTCCACAGTACTGGATCTCCATCGTCTTCACTCCACCACCCTGTACCTACCGAAGACATCTTGCATGGGCTGTAAGATGGCGCCTTGCCTCTCCCTTCTCGAGTTCTACTTCGCGAGTTCGTATTCAAAGAAACGCTGAGGCGAAATCCCAAGTGCTTACTTCAATATGAGAGGAATTCCAGCCTGCGTATCACGAGCTGACAGCCGAACGTTCTCTTGTGTTGTGACAAAGATCTAAGCGCAACACGTTAAAGCAATTGTAATCTCTCAGGAATAGCAAGGTGTCTGCTTTCCGGCAGTGTTTTCTCGAATACGATCACCTGTCAGAAGACGAGCTCGGTAGATAAAAAAAAAAAAAAACCTTTTATGAAGAGGTCGCTCAGCCGACGCTATGATGAACATGAAGGGAACCTCGGCTTTCATTAGTTTCCCTTTTTGAGATGCACGAGACCAAGACTGTGAGGACTTCGGTCTTATGCTCATTTGTCTGGGTAACTTTATTTTTTCCTAAAAATCTACAACAAGCAGCAAATCCAAGCCTTGGACAGCCTTCTACAAAGTTCTCACAAAACCAGCAGGAGTTGGTGACTGCAGATTCTGACGAGGCTGGACAACATTAGCCTCAAACAAAATCAAGTCGCAAGTCTATCACACTTGACTCATGCTAAAGAGCTAATATCATTAACCAGGGTTGCCAGGTTTTAGTTCCAGCCCAACAACATCTGAAAAACCACACAAACGACCTCAGACTAGCCCGAACATTTTGGTATTGTAAAATGGAGGCACATTTTTCTCCTTTTTCCTCAGGAAACAAGGTCACATTATCCGCTCTCTCCCACATCATAGACACAACGTCTGCATTTACACTTTACCTTTGTGGAAATGTATTATATTTAATTTCTGATTATCTTGCTATAATGACCCTGTTATTAACAGCTCCACCCCTAAGCATTACGCCGCATCATTCCTTCTCCAATGGGCCCCTATTATTGTGTTGCAATTCCCATGTTTGGCCACAAGGTGCAATAATGACTCTATGGAGCTACACGAGGCAGTGCGCACTCTGCAGTACTATTGTAGTCTTTAATCCATCGGCCGATCGAAAAAACGCTCACGAGTATTTCAGCAGAAATGGAACTATTCGGAGTGAATGAGGATTTCAGTCGAAATGTTTATGACGATTTCCGAACAGCCGATGAATACCGTGGGGTTCTGCACAACCTGCCACCAGTGGACAAGCTGCCACTACTCAGAAACGTAACCAGTGCGGAACAACATATTTTGAGAAGAGTAATCAGAAACCCAGCGATGTCAGGGCGCTGCGAGCTCAGCCCTTAGAGTCACGCTAATCAGCCGCCGAGAGACCTAGGGACATCGTGCGCTCGGCTGGCTTGATGACCCGTACAACGAAGAGCTCTAAAACACAAAGCAATAATCAGGCCACGAAGTACATTCTTCACTACGTTCTGGTGAGTTCCTGAGGAATCAGTGATGTCGCAATCAGCCATCAGCGACAAATGGCAAATCACTGCGTTCTCATTTTCATTCATTGACTATTTTCAGGAAACACCATTATCATAAAGAATGGCAGACGAACAGCACCGAAGTCACCCGGGCGCGCGGTGCAGAGCGGCAAATCGCCATTTACAGTCATTTCCGATTGGAGGGACGGGTCCTGAACGTGCGTCACTGACACACATATTTCAGACCTGTCCTTCACTACATTAAGGAGAAGCGAATCTCAGTGCCTGAGAGCAAAAAAGCAGAAGAAATGGGTTCTTTCGATTCATGCCGATAATCAAATGAACCCAGAACCCAGGGTTCCGTTGGTCCAAATCTCCAGACTTGCGCATCGTTTTAGCAGCTCAGCTCTACCAAGAAACCAAACCCTGCTATCCGAAACACATTCGAGCCTGCCCGATTCATTTTCCGCAGGCGAGTCGATTCAGAGTCAAATCGCTTTCTCACTAGAGTTCACCTGGAAGTGGATTCGAGACCCCCGAGCTCCGTCGGAGAACACGCCGGGGTTCTCGTCAAAACGGCGTGTATGTGAAAGCAGCATCATGAACACACCGTTTACAGTCTAGTCACAGAGTGAAGCTTTAGGAGCTTGCACAGAATGGGAACGAGCACCACTCTGCTCTGGTGTAGTAAAAAAAAAAAAAAGCAGACGATATCGTGGTATAATTATATCACCATAAGGATATCGTTTCATCACGTTGTCCAGCCCTACCTGTAAAAGTCAGAAGATCAAATCGTACTTTTTTATTGCTTTAAAAAAACATCCATTTCATAGAATAAATCCTTCCCTGAGCCTCTCGCTTGTTGTCCTGTTTCCACCAGAAGCATTTTTTATGCTCAGTACCCGGTGTCTGCCCTCTGTAATGGGTTGTTTCCATAATCACTCACTGTTCCATCCAAGGATGTGTTTGTAGTTTCTCGTTAAGATGTCTGCTTGTGGTCCATTTTCTCTCTCTCTCTCTCTCGCTCATATTCCTGTCTGTTTGTAATGAGCTACCTGTTGAATTTGGTGGTTTTGAGGACAGACACAAGGACGAATCCCCGTAAGATCATTTCTCTCAGAACCAGACGCTTTGTGCCCGTTGTGTCCGCTTCTAGCTTTACTCCTTCCTGCGCCACTCTCGTGTATGCCATTGCTGCTGAAATCTTTTCCCTGTAAATACAGCAGTTAAAAGGAATGGATTTTTATAAAACAGCGTCAACATTAATACCTTAAACACGGCTGCTTATACAATCTGTCAAGCAACTCTTAAGTGCGCTCGAAAACATCGCTGTATTTATTTCTTAATCCTCTTAGACGCTTACTCTTAAAATAGAGAATCCGAGCCCTATTTGGACGGGATTATGTTCCCGACAATTACAGCTTTTCGTCGATTTACTGAAGACGGACACGTCGTACCGTGTATCTGTTTATAGTTTATGAATGGAATGGAATGGAAGCACCACTGAGCAGATGTTTTTTTTTGATGGGTGGTTTCTTCTCAGTTCTCAACGCTGCTGTAGATGATCCACTTGTACAGTACGAGCACCACATGACAGTAGCACTAGCGTGATAGGACCAAATGATATATCTGCTAAATGGCACTCCTATCGTGGTTTCTTCGAGTGAAGACGTGCCAATATATATGATCTACCCATGCTCTGGAATCAATACGGGAAATAACGTAACTCCTCCCACCTGCGGTTGGTAAAACCGTCGAACATGAAACCCATCAATTTACAGCGAGGTGAAGAGAGGACACGTTCTCAGATAACCTTCCGAAGTAATTTGTCTCAAGAAGTAAGACACGCGTACTAAATATCTAATGCACACTTAGCGCTCGTGTTCTCCCTCTAGGCTACCACGACAGTTTGACAGCCAGTTCTCTCCTAGAACATGTCTCGGAGATCTCCAGACCTCCCCAGAATGAACAATTTATGAGCTCGGGCCCAGACGAGGCCTTGATTTGCACGACAGTCCGGTCTGCAACAATAAAAGCAGAGTGGGAGTCTGGTCCCGCTGACACTTTTTAATTAGCATGCAATGATTTCATTAAAAATGGAACAGAATTGATTAAACAAACGGATAAAGAAAGAAA
>CM022770.1:22939360-22964360 GCA_012411365.1 Ameiurus melas | reverse complement strand
AACTCCGCCTATATACACACGGGTGTTTCGCAAACCTCGCCTATAATACACAACACCGGTGCTCGCAAACTCCGCCTATATACACACACGGGTGCTCACAAACTCCGCCTATATACACACACGGGTGCTCACAAACTCCGCCTATATACACACACGGGTGCTCCTTAAGTGAATGAGAATCAGGTGCAGGTGGTCATGTGATGATGATGATGATGATGATGATGATGCTGTGTGGTGCAGTGGCTGCTGGGAACTGTAGTCCAGAATCCCTTCCCAGGATCTCCTTGACAGTTCTGAACAATCGGTTCGTATTCAGTCGCATCTCTACACTATATTTACGTCCTTTTGTTTACACAAACAGGCTTGATTATTTCATAAAGAGAACTTTGCAGCTCTCACGCTCACGGTGGCTGAGCTCGCGCATCGAAGCAGAGGCGATAAAGAGGCGATAAAGTACGCACGGCAGAGGACCACTTGACCCTCTAAAGTCCCCGTAGTGCTGACACAGTGAAGTGTGTGTCAGGATGTGACAGCTTCAGACAGATAATCGAACGCGTGGGTTTAACCATTCTGGAAAAGCCTATAATCCTGCGCCTCATTATTTACTGATATGAAGGAAAGAAAAAAAAAAAAAAACGTCAAACGTCCGGAGGAGATTGTGTGTGTGTGTGTGTGTGTGTGTGTGTGTGTGTGAATACAGTTCAGTAACTAAAAAATCCCACAGAATTTGGCGTATGACATTAAGCGTCTACATGGCCGTGTGCTCACAGTAGTGCTGTTGATTAGTAAGGAATAAAACACTCGGTGTCACGCCGTTATTGGAAAATAATCGACGACGTGACGGTGTGATGAAGAGGACTTACTGTTACCATGGTAACACTGACAATTTCACTGAAACCGCAGTGTTTATTCCAGTAAATTGTTCAACAATCAGTTTTTTTTTTTGTTGTTGTTTTTTTTTCCTCATCATCTCAGAGTTTCGAATCCCATAACTGTTACAAAGCAGCGACACTGGAGACTCCTTCCATGAATGTTAAATATATACGCTCACCGCGTCAGTCGTTACCCATGTTTTCCTGTGCTGGTTACTGTTGCGCTTCAACATCATTTCGTTGTTCAATTTCAAACGAAGAAATTGAACCTATGAACCAAGCTACGGAAAACATTTTTAAGGATACATTTAATTTAAAAAACCCAAAACAAACCAACACTCGAGTCTGTAATATTTACACAATCGATGTTTGGATGAATATATCGTGATGATATTGATAAATAAACCGTGATAAACGTTTTGCAAATGATCATGATATGGAAATGTAATATCGGGGCATGCCTACTTATAGATGTAATCAAGAATATATTTGATTATTGTGGCTGCCTAATGCACTGGGAGCCGTGATGTCTCTCTCTCTCTCTCTCTCTCTCTCTCTCTCTCTCACACACAGACACAAACACATTTAGATCAAGATCAGGTCCAATTGTGAAGACAACACAGAGTCACACAGAGGCAGACGCAGGGTTTTCCATCTGTTCGGATAAAGAGGGCGAGAGCTTGATTGATATTGAATAAAAAAGCGGTAGATTATGCACTTGAAGGCATCTCATTTGAAGCCCGAGTTCACGGTGTGCGAGTCTGCGTTGGGGGCCAGACGACGGGCGTGCCAAGGGAGCTGATGAACGGCCCCGTGCAAACCGTTTCCCGAACGCCGAGGATCTCCAGCGTGGAGCTGGAACGACGATTCCTGTCTTCCCGTTCGCCAGTTTTCAGCTGATGCCAGAGGAAGATTATGGCTGTCGAGTGAAATTACACCGCCGTCGACGGGAAGCCATTAAACGCCACGCGCCATCTGTAGACGCAAATATTTTGCAGTTTGTAGAGGTGATGCTGAATTCTGTACCATGTGCTGGACACTAATTAGGCAGGACACCAACCCGCGATAATGTTCGGCGCTGTTTCCTGATTAGTTCGTGTGGTAACATACGCGCGATGCTACAGCGGCTAATCGCGTAACTCACAACGCACACGAGAGACGAGCTGTAGTGGCCATATGGTCCTGACAATCTCACCTGATGATGTAAGCGTGGAAGAATTGCCACAAGCGAACTCGTAATAACTTTTTTTTTTTTTTTTTAAAGAGTTAGAGTAAGAGAGTGAAAGCACTGGCACCTTTGTGCACAGTAAAGTCGCATAATTAAACCAAGACGTGAACACGGAAACGTACACTATCGACTGTCAGGATTTCTTTTTATATATTAGCAGGTCGACGTATTCGTGAAGTGAAGCAGGCTAGGTTTCAAGTTTCTTAAAGCATGACATGCTAGCATGTTCGTGTACATTAAGGGACTGTTCACACTCGGACCGAGTCTTCTGAGCTTGTTTTAGGGGCGGGGCTTAGAATTGCAGGTTTGCTTGCACGCTAAAGGATTCCCTCCGATCCACGAATCGATGGCGTGTCACGCCTGTTTATTTTCCTTTGGTAGGAACGCTCAAACAGTGAAGAACAGCGCCTTTTGGACACACAGCATGTCATCATATAGGAACGGGTACAAATGAGGAGCCGTTGTCATGGTCACCAACTCCAGGCTGTTCCTGGAGATCTTCCTGAAGACTTTAGCTCCAACCATAATGGTGCCCACCTGACCATCTAATCGTCGCCTTAAGAGGTTCTTGATCAGCTAAAACAGGTCTGTTAGAACTGGACAATCGTGAGTCAGAGAATTTATTTATTTATTTATTTGTTTATTTTTTGTCATTCCTTAAAGATTTGTATTTTTTTGTTTTTAAATGTATACTTGACTAATGAAATTGACAGCAAGTGACCCCATGCAGAAAATCAGCCCGAATTTCACCAAACATGGTAGGTGCACTTATAGTAAGACCACACTGTCTGCATCATGGAACCAAATGAAGAGGATCAAGTCATTATGTACACATCACATAGTGCTTGGACCCCTTAATTGCTAACGAGACCATTCGAATGTCAAAACAAAACTTTATTTTTTTTTTTTGTTTTTTATTGTAAGTTTCCCATTTTTGAACAGTGGTCTACATCAGTGTGGGTCATTGTGGTGTAACCACGCCAGAGCAATATCATTAGAGCGTAACACTCGATGCTGAGCTGGAATTCAGGGAAGCGGGCGTTTTAAGATAGTTAATATCACGTTAGCAAATTGAATAATCGTGGATTATGACAAGCCGGCAGTTCCACCTTTCCTCTCCGAGCTGCTCCTTGTAATTCCTCAGTGGAAATAATGATTCTATTACATTCTATCAGATTCAGGTTATATTCTTTCCTGACTCTGTTAGAGTGGAAGCGCTGACATATTTGAATGTAATTGTCTTTCACAGTCAGTCCATCTTGGACGGGTCATAGCGCTCTGGATTTGAATCCGATTTCATTTTCACCTTCCTGCCAGGGATGTGTAGTTGTAGCGCATCCTTGACATTTAACGTACGATGTGACGCTGGGTGTCACAGCTCGGGCATGAGGCCTCCATCGGAGAGCGAAGCAGTATCGGACCCGATCGGAGATGAAACAGGAATTCTCACACTGTAGCTGAGCGACGGATACGAGCTCCATCTGAGTCCTGTTTAAGTGCTTTCTGTTCTCTCCATTACACAGGTACCTGGTTAATGAAGCATAAACAGGGAACGCTTGCAGACGAATGCATCAGCTCGCACACAAACCTGAACAGGACTCAAAAAAGATTTTTTTTTAATTTTTTGATGTTTACAAGGACAAACATTAGACTTCCTGATTATTTCTGCTGCTTCTTTACAGCCCTGGTGCCAGACCTCACGTTCCTCACTGAGAAGAACTCATTCATTTGAATGAATCCTCACAAATCTCAGCGCGGCTTTTTTGACGGCATTCAGCTGAGAAGATGTTCCGACGTGCAGACTGTAACGTGATAGACAAATGAACAAATGTGCGTGAGTCAGAGCTCCATCTGACGGCTCACTGGGGTGCAGATATAACGGAGACATGAGAGACAAAGCAGATGGGACATGCGAAATGAATGATGCGACTGAGGTACGCGCTGAAGGACGTGTCTGAAACTGAGTTTTAGGACAATCTGCTGAACAATAAGAATTCGAACAGCACGGAGCTGTTGGAGAATAGTACGCATACAACTTGACACAGGTTTATATTAACGCTCTCATTCTGATACCTTATCGTTTCTATAGCAACAGCCTAATCGCAGGGACTTGTACAGTGGATTCTCCAGTTTCCCGTAAGGAGATTTTTATTTGATGTTTTTTTTTGGGGGGTTGTTATGGAAGGAGTCTCCAGTGTCAGCACTTTGTAACAGTCAGAAGTAAAGAGGTTTACATTATTATTATTATTATTATTTTATGGTTTCTGAGTAGCACGACAAGCTGCGTTTTTGTCTTTTTAACTTGAAGAAAGAGAATAAAGAGAGGCTAGTGAGGGAACGCTGCTATAAGGTATGCAAAAACAGGAACTAACTTGTTTTGTAGACATTTCACAACATTTACCAACAAACATCATGGTGAAGTAGTACTGGGGGTTAACTGCCCTAACAACCTCATGTCCCCTGATACATCCCTCCACAGCCCATCTGGACCATTCCTTCTTGGTCTGCTTGGCTTTTATGATCATTTTTAGATCAGGTCTATTAACAGGCTGTGATTCTGGCCGCCCGATTCCCAATCCGGCAAGCTCCAATCCGGTGGAGAACCACACCCGGAGGACAGAGCAAGAGAAAGAGCAGCACTCGTATCTGGCTCCTCTTCCAGATCCATATGAGTTTCCCAGGACCTGAGTCCCAGATCCACGAGGCTCTGAAACCCAACTCCCTTTGGCCGAGAAGAGAGCGAGCCGTGAGCGGAGCTGCCTCATCGAATGGCGTTCCCAATGCGCAAAGTTAGACGTCTTGAGGGCTGTCCTGGCGTGCTCCATCCCTAGACTCTTCACACTGAACGTGTGAGGAAATGAAGAGTCTTCTGCGAGTGTTACACAAATGACCGACATGCAGTCTCGCTGAGGATAATAGAGGCTGACGGCACGTTTCACGCTATGTTCTTAATTGCCACGTCACCTGATCACGGCAGGCCTATAACTAGGAATGATGTTTCACAAGCTTCAGATGCGGGTCACGCACGAGGATGCTTGCCACAGCGTGAAGCTCACGCAATGTTGAGTTCCCTTTGAAAGGGAACAGACAATCTTGACGTCTGACACTGAATCAACTTTTGTTTTGTTTTTATTTCTTTATTTCCTCTGCTACATCTGAAACTTTCCTCTCATTGATTTTACCCTTCCCTCCGCACTTGGCAGCTGCGCTTTCAAAAATGTTCTTCTTTTATTTCCTTTGAATGATGAGTCTCTGTTGTGGAGACTCGGAAAAGAGAACTGTCTGCAGAACCGAAGAAGGAGTGTTGAGAACTCCGTGAAGGAGTATTTTGGCAGCAATTACTGCATTAGCGTTAACGTGCAAGTCCACGAGATTTCTGCTTCGTAAAGCTTACATTTCTAAACGTTGTGCATTTATTCATTAATTCACTGATTCTTTTCTTTATAAATAAACAAGTGCAAATCGTGACAGTTTACATAATGACTATACCTACCGAAATCCTTTGATTTGTCCCTCTGGGAGAACTCTTGAAAGTTCTATTTAATCTAGAACCCTAAACCAGCGATAAAACACTCCGTATCGTGCACTCTGTTCATCGCCGTCACGCTACATCTTGACCTGTCGATTGTTTCCCGTCGTCCGTTCGCTTTTAATCCACCCGGGCAGGAACCTCATTTGTGACACAGTCAATTTATCTCAATTTGCTACCAATGAATTTTCAACAGGGTTCCATGGCCTGATGGCTCTAATTGCTGTTCTCAGTCCCATTACAGAGCTGAAGCATGACACCGCCGGCGCCGCCGCCATTAATCACACGGCAACACAGGATCCACTCGGTCTAAACAAACAACAAATGCTAGCACTCAAGCTGCTTTCATGAGCCACTCACAGCAGCATCTGGTCCACTCATACTTCATGGCTGAAGATCCAACAGAATCTGTACAGACGTCTGCGGAGTTTGGATGCGTAGCAATTAGTCTTGAATGCAGCCGCTTGAAAACAACACAACGCATCACTAGAACAATTAAACGATGAACAGAAAGAATGAGCAAGAACTACTCGTTAATTTGATCAAGTCCGTTGCTTTATCACTTAAATATTTTCTCAAATTATTCAGGGGTTAAAAATGATTCATTCCCCAGCACTGATCTCTCCGTTATTCTTGAAAAGGTCCTCCACAGTGTTGGCTAAAATGACCATGACAGAGGTTCCACCATGTTCTCACCAACTCATCTACTCACAACTCAGAACCATTGTGAAGGAAAAACCTAACATTTTACCAAACTTCAAAACGTGTCCCGTTAGCTAACATTATAGTATGTTTATAGTAATATAATTCTTCAAGAACCACTGAAGAACCAGGCTACTGTATAGGTGCGTGCAGCAGGTGCATTTGCAACCTCTTTGTAAAAGGGTTCTTCACGGCTTCTAGGATGGATTCCTTTCTAACCCTAACAAATCCTGAAGAATATATATATATATATATGATGATCTTTAAAAAAAGGGTTGTTCAAAGGTTCTTTAATTGATTCCTGGTTCAACACACATCCCTCAGTTGGTTCCTATCACAATGTCCTCAAGAAGAATCCTTACGGGTTCTAGGTTTGGATGTTTTTCTTAAGGGTGCATGTATCAGGTAATGTCAGAAAAGAGGTTCTTTAAATGTTCTTCAGCGGGTTCCTCTCAGGATGGCTTTCAGAAGAATTCTTAAAGGTTCAAGATTTGGCCTTTTTGTAAGGGTTTAGATATCCAATAATCATAGAAAAGGGGTTCTTTAAGGGTACTTTAATGGGTTCCAGGGTTCCACAGTGTTCTCAGGAATAATCCTTGTACATGGTTCCACAATGGGTTTCTAGTAAAGTTAAGGATTTTGAGCCTCCTAAACATGACGTTATGTCCTAAAGGTTTGGAATCGTTTCTGGTGAACAAAAAACCCTGTTGTAGCATTCATGGAACTTTTAAGGGTTCCTTCAGAAAGACAGCTAAGGAGACTTTAATGGTTTGCTGCAGTGGCAGCGTAGATTAATGAGTAAGGCTCCTCTAAGGGCATGGGTTCCACCAGAGAGCCAATTTTGGGGTCTTGGCCAAAAATTTTAACTCTTTAACCACTCAGCTCTGGGCTTGGATTTGATTCTCTCTCACGTGAAGTTTCGCTTTGGATAAAAGTATTTACAAAATAGCTTCTTGCTACAATACACGGGGTCCAAGAACCTTTTCTAAATAGTGCCCCCAGTGGCCTAGAACATTAAAAAGACCATAGATGAACGTAATGTTCAGGCTAGAAATCCAGTTACAGATTAGCGTAAGGATGCAGCACGCCAAATTCCTGCTCAGATTTCAGTGCTTGGACCCCTAGTATCTAAATCAAGTCACACAAAAAAAAAAACCCAGTGAATAATTGAAAAAGTTTGCTTCCCTTCTAACCTGTGTGGGTTTTCCTCCTGTGCCCGGGGCTCCCTTTCTGCAGAAGCCATTCAGTTCCCGCTGCGTTTTGGTGCTGTTTAAAAATGAATAACTTTCTTAGAAGAAAGAGCAAAGCGCAGTGGATTTGGATAGGAGCGTTAGCACAGTGTGCTGCATGCTAAACAACGCTAAACTTCCAGGTTCTACAACAAAAACAGACCACAAAGCCTCATACTTATATTTTTACTGAGCGGATTCCGAGATCACGGAGACATACCTGAGCGAGGTTTCTCCCACCAGGTCACCTCTTTAGATTTTATAGCCGTAAAACTTGTATTTGTTTCCCAGTTATTAGCAAAACAAACAATGCCGATGAATTAAAGGTGGAGGGATGGCATGCCACACCTACATCACCATCTTGTTTTCAGATTTCCACTTTCCACTTGGAATGTGCCAAACATATTGCCATAAATGTTTTGGGCATGAAAACAACAAACAACAACAACAACAACAACAACAACATTTCAGTGTTTCTTCTGAGCATTACATTTCATGAAAGTAAAAAAAATAATACAAATAATAACAATAATATATATATATATATATATATATATATATATATATATATATATATATATATATATATATATATATATATATATTTAAAAAATAAATAAATACAATTACTTTGTATATTGTTTTGTAGCACCATTGTTTCACAAGGTTTGAGTAGTTGGGTGCCAATATTTCTGGAGTTAATCGTATTATATAAACAATTTTGGCTTACTATAGTAGGAGAAAGTTTATTAATTTTATTAAAATGATCAATTTGATTGATTTGAATATATTATACTGTGTGTGCTTGACTAGAAAAAAAAGATTTTTGAAAAGATGAAAGTAATTATCGTGATAAATATACTGTAAAGACACAGTATTATAAAGAATATAAACAGTATAAAGATATCAAATTAAAATGATATTCCTGTTGAATGAACCCACATGGACACTTCAATTTATTACGTGTTTAATGAACTTATTTCTGTACTTCTGAACTTCTTAGCATTATCGTCCGTTAGCTTGTGTTATCTGGTCTGATTTCTTCACTGTCTTATCTTTAGCTTGTTCCTCGTTGTAGCATGTTAGAAGGTACAACAATTTATTTAGTCTAATTATAGTCCAATTTCCATAAAGGTCTAATTAATGAGGTTTTTTTTTTGTTTTTTTTTTACCCGTTCTATTAAACGCACTTATCATAATATTAGCAGCAGCTGTTATTGTATAACAGTTTGTTAGAAGCTATAAACGTATTTTCTCTAATTGGCGTAGCATTTGCATAAAAGTGTAATTGCTTTATTTGGTTTGTTAGAGAGAGAGAGAGAGAGAGAGAGAGAGAGAGAGAGAGAGAGAGAGAGACCGACCCACTGAGACTTTGTTTGCTTCACTTGCGCTGTCACTTTAACTAAATTTCCTCTTTTCTTTTTGCTAAGTGTCTGAAAAGCCTCGTGCGGTCATTAGGGATTTAAAGACGCTACGATTTTCTGTCACTCCCGTTATTAATCTTCTTTATTACTTTTTTATACCCCGTGTTGCTGTTCTTGTGCGGTTCCGATGAAGTTGCTGCACTAGAGTACCTTTTTAGCCATGCTACGGAAAATTAGCACTGCTTAGCAGCAGTGATCAGACAAACCAGAGATGATTTGGAAGTAAAATTCTGAATTTTAGCAGGTGCGGTGGTGAGCGACCTAGCTAAATGACGTAGCCTAACGATGATAACTTTCACACTAGCATAATTTGCCCAGTTATTAGTGTTTTATTAGCACTACCTGGTTAAGATGCTAACATATGCACTCTTGCAATAATTAGCATAATCATAGAAGCCATGATTGGCAAGTAAAATATTTCAGAGTATTGCGACTCATTGAACTGTTTGTTAGCCAGAGCCATACAGTATCACCCTGCAGTTCTCACCGGGTTTCCCACTGAAGCTAAGCAGGGTTGAGCCTGGCCTGTACCTGGATTGGAGACCTCGTGGGGAAAACTAAGGTTGCTGCTGGTGGTATTAGTGAGGCCAGCAGGGGGTCTGTGTGACTGGGACACTATACTGCAAAAGCAGTCTTTGGGATGAGACTTTAAGCCGAGGTCCTAATTCTCTGTGGTCATTAAAAATCATAAAGAGTAGGGGTATAACCCTGGAGTCCTGCCCAAATTCCCCCAATGTCCCTTATCTGGCCCCCTAATAATCCCCATCCATGACTTGGCTACATCACTCACTCCTTTCTACAAATAGCTGTGGTGGGAGCTCTGGAGCTCCATGGTTACGGTCACTTTATCCATTTGGAGGCTACACACTACTGGTGGTTGAGGAGATTCCATATACAATGTAAAGTGCTTTGAGTGAATAGGAAAGTACTTTTTAAATCTAAGGAATTTGTTTGTCATCACTATTATCATCATCATCATCATCAGATCTTCATCATCACTATAAATGCCATCATCATCATCACTATCACTATCATCACCATCATCATCTTCATCATCATCTTCATCACTATCACTATGATCACCATTATCATCTTCATCATCATCATCATCATCACTATCACTATCATCACCATCATCATCTTCATCATCATCATCATCACTATCACTATCATCACCATTATCATCTTCATCATCATCATCATCATCACTATGATATCATCATCAACATCATCATCATCATCATCATCACTATGATATCATCATCAACATCATCATCATCATCATCATCATCACTATGATATCATCATCAACATCATCATCATCATCATCATCACTATGATATCATCATCAACATCATCATCATCATCATCATCATCATCACTATGATATCATCATCAACATCATCATCATCATCATCACTATGATATCATCATCAACATCATCATCATCATCATCATCATCATCACTATGATATCATCATCAACATCATCATCATCATCATCACTATGATATCATCATCACCATCATCTTCATCATCATCACATCAATATCATCACCATCATCACTATAAATGCCATCATCATCATCACTATCCCATCACCATCACTACAGAATCATCATTATCACTATCATCATCTTCATCACCATCATCATCATCACTATAAATGTCACCATCATCATCATCATCACTATAAATGTCATCATCATCATCATCATCATCACAAGTCAGTGGCTGAGGATTAAGATAAAGAATAGTGACAGTGAGTGATTTCTGGACTTGATGGAGGAGATTTAGAATGAGTGGCTCTGACAGAGGCCCATTATCCGATCTCTTAATCTGGCATCTGTGTAGTGCGGTGTCAGAGTGTATTTAGCCCTGCAGCGAGACAGCGAGTCCAAATTACTAAACTTACTTAAATGCCAAGGCATAAAGTCGATGGCTGTGCATTTAGAGGGGGCACTTAGGCTTGAGAAATAGACGATGAGATAGAAATAAAGAAAATGCTCTGGGACGTTCTGAAACTCATCAAACAGATTCATGAGCACTTTTTTTTTATTATTATTTATTTTTTTTTACAATCAGTGCTGTTATGATCGAGCAAAACGAACTCGTTGCAAAAAACGAACAGCCTACAGTCATTAATATTCCATGATATCTGATACGTCCGTGTTGTCCCAGCATGTCTTTCTGCTCGCTTTTGTAATTAGCTGAACGTCCCGGTTCTTTGATATCTTTTGAATAAAATATGAAGTGCTATTAGAAAAAAAAAACAACAACAACAAACAACAACAAAATAATCTAACTAAACCCAGACACAAGTGTGTGCTCCGTTCTGAAGGTTAGAACATCCATAACTCTGCGTCGCACCACGACATCTGTCCTCCTGCGATTCCACCATGAATTAAGACGCAGCGTGCAGTGCTTTCCTCCTGATCGAACACTAATACATGCCCTAACGACTAGCCGTGCTCCCGAAAGATCGTCTGCTCGGTCTCGGGGAGCGAGGACTGCAAGCATCATTTCTGAAGCATCATTTATTCCAGCACCACAGCAGGAATAAAAATAAATAAATAAATAAACCAGTAAAGAAGCTGTTTGTGGAGGGGGGAAAAAAAACAAAAAAACAAAACACGAGTGCTAGTTCCGCTAATGATTTCTCACGCTGTAGTGACGTCACACGTCATCGTCGTCAGCTGACAGCAGAGTCGGGGCGTTCGGGGTGAATCTCAGTGTGTAATGGTCCGCTAGACAGCAGACCAAACTGCGGTGTGATCTTCCTAAAGTCCTAAAGCACTGCTGATACACATAGCAGGCTAAACTGGCTTCGTTATATAAATAATATATATATATATATATATAAAAAGACACTGGTCAGGTGACACCGCCGAGTGAGAAGCGACTTGCTAGTGTAAATAGCGTTAGCGACTAAAGGAGATCTTGTATATAGTTAATAATGTTTTCTGACCTCAATTTCTTTGTGATTTGTTGCCCTTCAACTTCACAGCGAAGAATCAGCTTCTCAGAAATCAGATTAAAATCGGTGTGACATTTGGACGGAACTCTACCTGGGGACTGCTCTGAGCTCGAGTCAGCACCATGGAAAGCCTAATTCTGTGCGATTAGAGTCTTGGGGATGAGTGCCGTTCGAGTGCCTGCCTCCTGCTACCTTTCACTGCCCTGGAGTTCTTGTCATTCATCAGACCTTCTGCCATCAGCGAGGCGTTTATTTAAGAAATAAACGATGCCCCGCGGACGCCTGCCAATAAGAATGTATCCGCGTTAGAAATAGAGAGATATCCCTTTCCATTCGTTCCTCTGTGAGGAGCTGAATTGCATCGCTGAGCACGCATCAGATGTCAGAGGGAGAAAAATCGTGGCCAAATTGCTGCAGAATATGAGGGTATAATTTGCAGGGTGGTGAGTCAGATGGAAAAGCGGGGCAAAGTGGGCGTCAGGGGCACTGATGTCATTTCAGTCTCCACGAAACGAGAGGGAAAATATCGATAATGCCGCCGTCGCCGCCGCCGCCACCGCCTCCGTGCGTTCCTTCTGTAACTAATCAGGAGGATCTACGAGGACTGTTGTTATGATGGAGCTGACATGTCAGACAAGAAATGAAACTTTTTTTCCCTTTTTTAAATTTCATATCAGGCCAAGCGTTTCCCTGTTTTGTTTCATCACATTTTCGCAAAAAAAACACGATACGGCGCACGCACGGAACAGCCTGCCGTGATTAATACGCCATCGTATTAGATGCATCCAGAATCTTTTCATGCTCCAGCTCTCCATCGCGTTTGTAATTAGGTCCACGGCCCCGTGCTTCATATCTTTCCAGTTTGGGGATAAATATCGCATTGAAATTCCACACTAGGGCATTATTCAGACATGACGGATGGATGCGGTGCGGCACAATCTATTTCCGAGGCTCTGCTGCTACTGAGGTTCTGAGGTTTCAGAAGAGACGGAATTAATCTGGTCTTGATCACGCCGGTCACTGTTACTGCTGCATGGTCAGAACGAACCCGAGCGCTGACTCACTGCCTGGGGGAGGAAAAAAGTTTGATAAGAATGTGAGTTTGTAAAGTAAACTGTAAATAAGTGAGAACGGGAAAAATCGTTTCCGTGAATGCTCCATGACATTAAATGTAACTATAAACGGATAAAAACAAAATATAACGTAAGTGGTATGGGGTAACGGTAGCACCACCCCATCGCTGATTATTTTCCTATAACAGCGCAGCACTGAGTGACACCGCAGCATACCTCGGCGTACCGCGGGATCACCTTTTCTTTCTCACACATTTTTAACGCACACGTGTGTGTCATGTGATTAGATTACATCGGCTGGGCTTCCACATGCCTGATGATTTCTTAGTGAAAATAAATAAATAAATAAATCCCTGAAAGTGGTTCTTCTTCTCCTTATCGCATCCCGACAAACACTTTACCGTGATCAGATAACGGCAGAACAGAGTCAAGCGAGCCGCTGGGTAAAACGCTGGGTGTTTAGAGCAGTCTTTCGCTGAACTAATCATCTGACATTTACAAGAAAACTTGTAGGGGAATAATCCAAGAGGCACTCTTCTCCATCTCTTCCGTTTATTCCGTTTTTTTCTTCTTCGACTACCTTGAGAATCAACTAGCCCTGAATCACTGTTGCCACCTTGCGGAACAACTAAATAGTGCGAAAGAATGAAACGCTCGCGTGCGACCTGCGAGTACAAAGTCCGCGTGGTTCGAAAAGTCTGCGGTACGCTGTTCCTACCATACGCATAAAAAGTGAAACGTACTTTGGGCTTTAAGTGCGATTCAGTTTTGCGGGAGCATTTGAATCAATGCTCCATCTGGTGGATATTCTGTGCGGTGTAACAAACGTATTTAATTCTAAAAAACTGACCGTTCGGCATTCTGCGTTGTACATTTTCTGTATCTGCATCTCATTTCATGTCTTTAAAGAGGATAAATCATGCGCATTCCCTTATACACTGAACATTTACGCTCATGAGCCGTGTTTCTGACAGAACTAGTCAGAACTAGAGAATTAGCGGAAATGGTGGTCATTAGCGCTGAAGTTAGCTTTGTGCTGCAGCCTAGCTTTAGCAGTGTTTGGCAGTCTGGAATGCTTTACTCCCTCTCCACTGAACATTATAGGGCTTCTTTTTTTTTTTTTTCAGCTCATTAACGAGGCCTTCATTAGGGTAAAATGAACTAGAAGAGGAGAACACGCTACAATGCTATTAGCAGCATAGAGAGACTGAAATATTGGCAGGAAAATGATTCATTTGTGTTTAATTAAGCCAGGGGATGTGTTCGTGCGCTGGCTTTCGAGCAAAGGTGTCAAATTCGTTTTAGGTAACGGCTCACATTATACTCAGGCTGAGGCAGAAAATCCGTTTAGTGACCGATCAATGACACGACATCAACGACTCCATCTAAACGTGTTCATTTGACACACAACAAACGATTATCGATCGCCTTTGATCGTAAATCGATTCGTGAGGTGATTTTTTGATTTTTTTAATTTTTTTTTTTAACCGAAACTCTACCCCCGGATTCTGAACGAAGACCGCAGGCTACTAAATCGAATCACGTCCGTTTTGCTCCATTTCTTTTTGATTGCCGTTACAAAGTAAAAAAAATAAAATAAAATAAACAAATAATGCATTTAACCCTGGAGCCAATTAAAAAAAAGGCAATTAAAAGACAATATGTGCAGCATTTTCATTTCAAGATCCAATCTAAATAAAGCCCGTTCATGACCCTAAAGGGCGAGTAGTCTGTTCGCTGCTACGTGATAATACACAGTTAAGCACAGTTCATCTATTTTATTAAACCAGATGTGATGTTGCGCCTGTTTGTTTGTTTTGTTTTGTTTTTGTGTTTTTTTTGACAATCGAACCTCGTGTTTTTGCCGTAAAACACGTCAGTGCTGTCGTTCCTACAGTGAGGGGAAAAGAAGTATT
Organism: Ameiurus melas; assembly: GCA_012411365.1. Lineage (NCBI taxonomy): Eukaryota > Metazoa > Chordata > Actinopteri > Siluriformes > Ictaluridae > Ameiurus > Ameiurus melas. The sequence continues at coordinate 22,949,411 of CM022770.1, read as the reverse complement.
CGATCGTATAGTATACGGACAAAGAAATGACTAGTCTATCATTTTAATCGTAGATTTATTTGAACAGTGAGACACAGAATAACAACAAAAAAATCCAGTATGGGTATTCCAGCATGACAACGACCCAAAACACACGGCCAAGGCAACAAAGGAGTGGCTCAAGAAGAAGCACATTAAGGTCCTGGAGTGGCCTAGCCAGCCTCCAGATCTTAATCCCATAGAAAATCTGTGGAGGGAGCTGAAGGTGCGGGTTGCCAAACGTCAGCCTCGAAACCTTAATGACTTGGAGAAGATCTGCAAAGAGGAGTGGGACAAAATCCCTCCTGAGATGTGTGCAAACCTGGTGTTCAACTACAAGAAACGTCTGACCTCTGTGATCGCCAACAAGGGTTTTACCACCAAGTACTAAGTCAGAGGGGGTCAAATACTTATTTCCCTCATTAAAATGCAAATCAATTTATAACATTTTTGACATTTTTCTGGATTGTTTTTGTTGTTATTCTGTCTCTCACTGTTCAAATAAACCTACCATTAAAATTACAGACCGATCATTTCTTTATCAGCGGGCAAACGTACAAAATCAGCAGGGGATCAAATACTTCTTTTCCTTCACTGTATCCACTTTTCGAACTCTCGCACATTCACGACTTGTCTTTACATCACTTGTCAATCATTATGCGAACCAACACACCCACACGCGCGAGATCACGTTAGGAAGCCGAGTCTTTTTTGCAGGTTTATTTATAAAGAAACAACACTTTCCCGAATCTACCAGCGGTTAATGCTTCTTCAATATCAGATCTCTGTCACAAAGTTTCCTTTTTGTTTTATGGAAATAATGTAAAGTATGTTGCCGAGGGATTTCAGTGTCTTTCTGTCAAGCCTGTTCTGTTCTGTTCTGTTCTAGTATTGACTGCATAATAAATAAAGCACAGTGTGTAGTGTAGATTTCTATTCCGAAGGACTTAAGAGGATGTGCGTTTCCATAGAAACGACTAATTTCCGAGCTCTCCTTCCTTCAGAGTTTTGCATCAGGGGTAAGCACTTGGAAATGGTAATAAATCGAGCGAATATGCAATCTTCGAGTGTATCTACGGTATGTTTATACCTATACGTATACCGCAGTTCACGGAATATTACATTATATAACATTCTGACGCCGCGCGCGTGCCGTGTTCGTAGACGTCTCTGGAGACTCAGCAAACCGCTCCGACTCTCGCGCAGGACGACGTGAAATTGAATTTGTGAGATCGGGAATTGATCACGACTAACCTAACATCGTCCGGATGAAATTAATATCCTGAAGTTGTTACTTTTTTTTTTTTTAATATATTCACATCCCAGGCTTTTTCTCCTTCCCTTGTCATCCCACGCTGTAATCTCTTCCGTTGACACGCGCGCACCGTCTCAGCGTTCTCCCGATTATGAATAATAATGCGAGGTGCGGTGACGGGTGCGGAGGGAAGACTTCACTCCTGTCCGACTGTCCGACTGTAAGACTTCTGATCAAAGCGCGAGGAGGATTTCTTCTGAAAATGTTTTACAGTCTGAGAACAAAATGGTTCCCTGAACGTTCTTGGGACGGTTCACGAAGTCCCGTGTTCTTGCAGTGGAGAGTTTTTTTTTCCTCCAAAGTTCCCATGATGGAAATTTAAAGGCCTGAACACGCTTTGTGTCATGGCGATACAGGAAAATAATCAACAACGGCATGACGATGTGAAGAGGATTTACTCTATTATCACCCTGAAGATCATTATTTTCCTATAACAGCACCTCCGGAAGTGTCCCCGCCCACCCCCCTCACCCCTCCCCCACTCTTATACCCTAGCGATTCCCCAACAATTACAATTTGCATTAATTTACAAAAAATACTTTTTTATCCGTTTATAGTTACATCGTCGAATGTCTGCGAAACGAGTTCTCACGTACGTCCGAGCAGCTATACACATCTTTCACTCACACTGGAGACTCCTTCCACAAACGTGAAATAAATGTACTTACTTTGAGTGAGCCGTTACTATAGAAACCATGATGCGTTCCTGTATAACGAGTGCGTTAACACAAATCGGAGGATTTTTCAGCCGTCATAGCCTCTGTCGTAGAGAACGAATCGACACCCTCTGACCAATCAGAACTCAGCAGCGCTGTGTTTAATGCGTTCGTTTCCAGACGTGTCTGAAGCACGGGCGGCGATAACAACGCATGGAAACGCTTCCCGCCTGAACCGCTCAACTGACGCGATTTGATTGGACAGCTCGTTAGCGCGAACAGGACATGCCCGGCATCCCGCGGTGACTTCCTGCTGTGACTCCACCCCCATGTAGAACTGTAGCCGGCATGCTGAGCTGAGAAAGCAGTCTTTTGAAGTTCTCACGCTGTTGCTCAGAGCGATGGTCATGTGTTGATTATTTTTCTCTGACGGCTCTTTCTTCTTCACTCCTGCGCCCGTGTGAAGGTTGAAACGAAAGCAGGACTGAGCTCTTCGCAACATCTTTCTCGCTCTGCATGATCTTGACATGCTCTCAGAGCCCTTTGCCGTTTTTGATCCTCTACCACTTCACTTGTCTTAACCTCAGCCATCATCGTCTGTAATCAGTGGAGGTGGAGGGAATCTGCAAGGAATATCGGTGCAATTCATACCCCCGGCTTGACTCGGAAGCTCACAGGTCGTGGCTTGATGAAATGACACGAAGAAGCCGATGATGATGATGATGATGATGATGATGATGATGATGATGATGATGATGATGAAACATTGTAGAGAAGCTTTGGCGGGAAATAAACAGGAGCTGTAGCATTGTATGAAGCCTCCATCATAATGTTAATGAAATCTCTCTTGGATTTAAAATCCATAAAATCTGCATATACTGTACATTAGTGCAAAAGTTTGTACCCCCAATGCTGTAAACATGTGCATCAGTTTACACTTTAAGTACATGTAAATATCTTGAATAAAGGCAAATTGATCTGATATTCTAATATGTTTACTATTTCTATTTAAAATAATATATCTCATATATTTTTGAGGGTATTCGAATACAGATCTAAGACAATTCCGCCTGTTACTCGACCTTTTCCCCAACCGTTTCCCTCGCTCAGAATTGTGTTAATCAATTAGAATTTATCTTTAATAGCTTCCAGAAGAAAAAAAAAAAACCCCAACTAAACAAACACTTGAAATAGGGAAATGATTTGCCAATATATTAACACAATTTCACGAAAAGCACACACGAGATAATGAATGTACTGGTTCTGTCTCACTGATGAATCTTTTACTAAAGTGTGCCAATTTATTCTTAGGCCAAAATAATAAATCAATCAATCAATCAATCAATCAATCCTGTCTTAGTTATAAAAGTTTTTGCTGATTTTATTCATATTCTCATGCACATGTTTTTAAACACCAAACAGCCATGTATTACCAAGCCGATGTAAATCTAGCCACACCTATAAAACTCCATAAAAGGCAACGTTCACAGAGAGCTGAAGAACATGAATTGGCGACTAAATGGTCGAAGAACACCTCATGAGCTCTGAGCTCTGGAGTGTACTAAACCTTCCAATAATGCAGCTGATTGGCTGCCAAGGACACACACACGAACTCTTCACCCTTTCCGGGGGAGCCATTACTTTTGTCCCAATCGATTGGCTAGTCTTTTTCGTCTTAACGCATTCATTTGCTTTGGATCATTTTCTTTCGAAGTCGAGTGTCGAAATAAACGTCAAGTTACAGATTGTAGGCTTTCACTTTGTCCTTGTGATATAAAAGTATTTGTATACGAATATAAGCTGGAATCATGTTGAGAGAGTCACGCTTCACAGCTGGACACGAACACATAATAACAAGAGCTTAGATCAGAGGTCCTCGGGCTAAGACACTGTAGCTGTCCGTGTGATTGATGAATCGGCCACCGAGGACGCTGACGCCTGCCGGGACACACATTAATCACCGGGGTGGTCGGTCTGATAGCCGAGAGCAGGGCCACGGGCTTGGACGCGTCCGCACCAGCGGGTTTGTGTCAGCGTAACAAGACAGACCGGTGATCAATGTGTTTGGAGGCATGTCAGGTCCGCTGGTCACGCCAGGCTCTGCTTTTAGAGCACACGACCCGAGCTTCTTCCTGAGGGACGCTTGTGGTGAGCGTGATGGGGTTTTAGTTCGAGGCATGTGAAAAGAGCTGTGGGTAGTAGTTTAGGTGACATGGCTCCGAGGGGAGAATCTCCAATAGATTCTTAGAAGATATATATATATATATATATATATATACACGAGAGAGAAAAATATTATATGAAAAGATTTGTAGATTTTGACTAAAAAAGTAAATAATAAAAACGACAACAATAATAATAACAATAAATATTATCATTACTATTATTATTATTATTATTATTATTAATTAAAATAATGCATGTATAAATAAGAGTTTAGTATTAATATTATAGTACACAGATATTATGTATTAATAATAATAATAATAATAATAATAATAATAATAATAATAATAATAATAATAATAATAATAATAATACATGTATAAAATATGGAAGCCATGCTGAATTTTTTTCATTATTAAATAAAATTTCACATCTCTCAGGAAACCGATATACAGAATATTTTAAAATAAATAAATAAATGAATAAATAAATAAATAAATAAATAAATAAACTAGGTTGCTGGAACGTGGTCATTAAGAAATGCCTGGGAAACCATACCATTAACTTCTCCTTCTGTGCTGATGAGCTCGTCCATGTCTTCAATTTCAGTCATTACAGAAATCAACCCCTTGGCCAGGCGTCCGTTACTCACCGAGAAGACGTCTTATTGGAATGCACGCGATCCACGTAATTGTGAAAAAGCTTCAATCGATTTGCGGAAACAGACACTTGTGGTTCCGTGTGTGTTTTCAGCTGGCTCGCTCCTTGAAAGCACACCGTTGTAGTGCGCCACTTAGCAAATGATCGAACGAGGTCAGTGACATGACATATTTATATTATCTGCATGACATCATAGAAGAACGCTGCTCCTGCGGTGTTAACGAACGCGATTAGATTTGAATAATAATGATTACTTTGTACTGATACAATGGCTTGCAATTAGTCCAAAGCTATCAGTGGTTTAAATCACGCAATTAATCAAGTTGGGGAGTCATTAAAAAACGAATGATCATTTCATACTAATTGACGCCCACAAGTCATGCAGTTTCTATTTTATGTGCTGATAGAAGTGCCATGGACTACCAGGTTCAAGACAAAGTAAATGGAAGTATAAAGGAGACAGCTTGCCCCCCAAAAAAAAAAAACCCCAGCAATGTCTGTTCATGCTCAGGAAAAGTATATTAATGGACCTATTTGAATACTTAGAAAGTTAGAATTTAGACAGGCATGCCTGGTATAGAATACACTTTCCATATGTACTCTTCTCTAGGGTCTTGTGGACCATGAAGACCACATACTGAATGAGTTCTGTCTCCCTCTGGACCAGATTGATGTTCCCAGCTTCATAGTTCCGCTCTGTGGGAGACAATTTATTTGACGTTTCTACACAAGGGAACAATTTAGCAGGTCACCTTGATGTTGGCAGGATTTCTCCCACTGTTCCACAGTGAACGACAGTGATGAGATCTCTCAGTAATGTCTGGGCAGGAAAACGTCCCTCAGAGGAGCTTTGAGACCAACCCTGGTCCTGAGGTTGTCTGTATGAATCATTGGTAGATGTTTGACAGCGATAAAGATGGATGGAAGGTCGCGGAGGTCATTACTGAATGTGTAGGACTACCTGAAGCTTCTGCTTTTCTGGGATCTACCAAGCAAAGCTTTTCAGTGCAGCACTAAACTTCTCAATACTGCTTTCACAAAGGTCCGGTTCTCGGAGGTAATCAAGAACTTAACCATAACAGTCCGAGCGTGTTCCTGAGGCTTCCTTTATGAGAAGTTCATCCACGTTCGAGATGTTGGTTCAGATTAATTAGGGCACTGGTCTATGTTCCAGAGGGTTCATTAGTTGTTGAGGTCCATATTCTGGTGATGTCTTTGGTGGGGTGTTAGTCCATGTTAAGACATTGGTCCATGTTTCAGATGTTTCACTGTTTCGGCATTGCTCGGTGTTTATGGGGCTTCATTGATGGGGTTTTAGTCCAGATGCTTCACTGATGAGGAGTTGCTCCATCTTCCAAATGCTTCATTATTGAGTCATCGGTCCATGTTCCTGAGGATTCATTAGTGTGGCAGTGGTCCATGTTCCAGAGGCTTCATGGATGAGTATTGCTCAACACACACACTAGGACTGATTACTCTCCTTGCTCATAGGTGGTGCTAAAATGACTTCCAAAAAGATTTATAGGCTCAGTAGAAGTGTGGCCTGGAAAATACCTTGTATGCTTGAATCTGCCTGTGGGTAGAAGCCAAGAATGGCAAAAGGTAGCATTAACCACCCCCTCATTCATGCCTCAGCCATTTCAGGACTGCCATTTGTCTTTTCACCAAAAAACAACAACAAAATTCCAGAATCTCTCTGCCTCGTCGATGCAGTGTTTTTGCTAGACCAGGACTAGGAAGGTATATAAAGGCAGACATGTCGAGGTTTATCAACCAGAAGCTTGAGATCACAGATCAGTCCTGGTAGTATTGTGTCAGCTCTGTCACCTTGTTACAGACCTTTGTCAGATTTGTATGATAGGATAGTGGTGCTACAAGAATGGCTGAGGCTCACACTCGACTTTCAGACACACAGGGTCTGGAGATAGCGATAGCACTGAGGCACAATGTGAGAATCTCTCACTTCTCTGATGAGATATCTGGGTTATGTTTCTCCATCCAGTGCAAAATATGTCACGGTCTAAGAATACTACCGAGAAGTTCGATAAACAAACGAAGAATAGTACCAGCTGAGGTTTATTATTCATTTTTAAATGTGCACATTTGTGCGCGTTGACACGCTATGAAGTACAAAGCTATTTTCAAATGAAGCTGTTTCCTGCCAGCTGTGCATCTAGAGAGAAAGCGCCGATCATCTGAAACAGAATATTTATAGGAATTTGCACAATATTAGCGATTTAGTGATCGTAAAACGCGACGGGATTATTTATAGCGCCAAACGCAGTAGTGGTCTCGACGGCGCAGATGTGTAGCGCTCGACGACTGATGAGTGTTATGGGTTTTCGCGAGGCTTAAAAAAAAGGCAAAGAACACATCGTGCATTCTCGTCTGACGTCTTGGTGGTTAAACATAGAAATGTCAGAGATGTGTGAGGAGGAATAGTGGAGAGAGATGAGGATGATAATTGCGTAGGATATAAGCCATCACCTTGTACTCGGCAGCATGGAACAATTTCATGAACGTGAGGAAACGACCGCTCTGAGAAGATAGATAGATAGATAGATAGAGAGAGAGAGAGAGAGAGAGAGAGAGAGAGATAGATAGATAGAGAGAGAGAGAGAGAGATAGATAGATAGATAGATAGATAGATAGATAGATAGATAGATAGATAGATAGAGAGAGAGAGATAGATAGATAGATAGAGATAGATAGATAGATAGATAGATAGATAGATAGAGAGAGAGAGAGAGAGAGATAGATAGATAGATAGATAGATAGATAGAGAGAGATAGATAGATAGATAGATAGATAGATAGATAGATAGATAGATAGATAGATAGAGAGAGAGAGAGAGAGAGAGAGAGAGAGATAGAGAGAGAGAGAGAGAGAGAGAGAGAGATAGATAGATAGATAGATAGATAGATAGATAGAGAGAGAGAGATAGATAGATAGATAGATAGATAGATAGATAGATAGATAGATAGATAGATAGATAGATAGATAGATAGATAGATAGATGTGTACGCCACCATCAGTATTGGATAATACATCCTACTTCACTGATCAATAATGTGAATGCAGTTCATCCATCTGGACTCTTCAGGCAGGTCAGCTCCCTGGAGGAATCATCAGACATACGTTTAGATCCAATAGCATGGGTTAATATTTTGATTGTAATAACCACAGCAGGGTTGACTTCAGGATTGTGATTGGTCGGAACGTGTTGATGAATTTTCTACAACAGCAGCTCTGACACTGCGAATCACAGGTTCATATTAACGCGCTGGTTGTCGTTTCTATGGTAACAGCTCATGCACAGGGACGTGTACGAAGGATGCACCACATAAATGAACGGCAAGACTTAACAGTAACAGTCAGAGGTGAAGTGGTACGTTGACATGTACGTTTACACGGAGTGAGTCTTTCCTTACATGTCTTCCCAAGTCATGGAACAATGCTCGCACCGTCACTGAGACAGGATCTGGCGTCGGTGTCCGGACAGAGAAGGTACCGACCGCTTTGCTGAATCGCTTGAGCATTTTATTGACATCATCAGTTGATGCATGATGAATTCAGCTCTTGATTCTCCTCGCTCGCACAATAATACGCTGCAGCCTCCCGTTCATCTTCAGCACTAAGTGCTTGCCTCTGGTCAAATGGTCCATTACTCTAGCTGGCCCTTTCAGCACCCCTTCATTACCTGCTTTATCCAATTGGACCCGGGCCAGCCGTTGTGCTGTACCAAGGTCACATGGCTAATGCAGTTGATCCGTCCTCGCTGCAACTTTGTGAATTTTTATTTTTTTTAAAGTCACCATAAAACTGCATATTCAACTGATTTGTGCAAACTACCAAAGCTATCTACTTTGGGCACGGAAATTTTGCAGGCTAGGTCAAAACAGGCCATTTTATACGTGCTGGATTGTTTCACAAATTTGTTGCAGAGCTACTTCAAAATCTGAATATGGAGAAGAAATGGCTGGAGAAATGGATCGATGCTTTATCGATCTTGTACAAGAAGGTCAATTGTTTGATGAACATCTCGGAACTTCCGTCTAGCAAAGCTGAAATGTGCACATCCTGATTGTATGTGGTAAAATCCATTCCACCAAGGCAGAGGGCGGAGTTGAGGTTAAATCGGATCAGTCTATCAAAAAATCTAATCACAACTTTGCCTTAATTCACAATTTAGCATATAACACTCCGTTTAGTCACGCAATATAACAATCGCTCAGTAACATTATAAAAGCAAGCTACACAACTACCAGATACTAGCATTAGCTAATATTATTGTTACAACTGACCAGCTATAGTCATGAGATCGTGGTCATGTGATCGGATTTGGAGCTTTTACTCCCTCGCTTGGCTCGCTGATGAATTTCTGATCTGTCCCCCCTGGAGTTTTATCTTCTCACATCTCCATTTCTACCAACAACCTCCACGTTTCCCCCGTGAGAAACGAACCAAAGAACCTTCGATTCAGTGATTTAGCTTTAGCGTGTACAATGGTTCTCTGCTACTATTTGCACATTAGTTGCGAGCAGATTTTAGAATGCTAAAAGCTAAATGAATTACACAGGGATGAGTGTTAACTACAGCAGGTGGGTTTTGAGTCCGTCGTGTTGAGTGTGCGGTGCAGGGTGACGAGTTTGTGTTTGCAGATGAGCTTGTACAAGTCGTTCTGGTTAATTGTGAGTGACACACGGCGTTTTCATCAATCTCTCTAACCCGTTAGAGTTCTGAGCTTGGTCGGGTCTGTCGGGAGAGACTCTACACGAGCCTGAAGGTGGGCGTTTTTTTTTTTTTTTAATAAATGCCTCTATTTCCTTCCACAGCTATGTTCCGTGCCATTAATTGACTGGCTGGAATCTGTATCCGGATGAACATTTTCATACAGATTGTTTGCTTTATTGCAGAACTAAAGAGGACGGCATGGATAAAGGACTTTCACTGCCCTTCTGTTTCACATATTCATTGTCTTTATGGATTTTTACATGCACAGCCTGGCAGGATGAAAAGAGATATGAAACTTGTATAATATGATTTAGAGCTCCAGGTTTTGATAGCCACGAAAGAACGCGTCTTATACAAAGCGAGCCTTTCGCCCAGCAAGAGCTGTCACCTCGATATCAGTCGAACCATCAGCTCTCTCGCTCGTTAATTTTAGGTGAGGAAGGTGGGCATGAATAGAAAACACTGATTAGCAGATTTTAATCAAAGTTGATAATACATTACC
>CM022770.1:22864360-22934360 GCA_012411365.1 Ameiurus melas | reverse complement strand
TTGATCACACCTGCCAGGAAGCTTTTCTCAGCATTGATAAAAAAGTTTGGCCCCCTGCAGCGCCGTGTAATCAGGGAGCTGTAAATCGGAGTTAATAAAGGTGCTGCGGGTTTCTAGTAAGGCAGGCGATTACCTAGTTTTCGCATTAGCTTAGGTATGGTTCCTGTGTTTCTGCTTCATTCACTGCACTCGTAATTGCTGCATTTTACAGCAAGTCAGTGTCTACTAGAGCTCCCGAACATGAATGTCGGCGAGGCTCATTAGATGTGTAAGAACACTCGCAAAGCTCCTTCTAGCAAGTTGGAGAAAAGCTTCAAATGGTGTGCTTTATCATACATACAGTAATATGATGGTGAAATAGTACCTATTAACAGGAACGAACAGCCAAGCTAACCGTAGAACCGCATAGATCATAGCAAGGTAGCTTGTGCTGTTGCAGTTGAAACTGGAACTAGTTTATTTCGAATTTTTTTCAAACGAAGAGAACTATCGTGTCTGGAAGCCAGGAAAGAACAAGAAAACAAGAAGAAGGAGAAGAAAAGAGGGAGCAGAACTGTGGTGGAGATGTGGTGTATAGGCCAATAGGCCTTAGGCTGAAGCTAGCAAGGAGTTTGCGCTTATTTTGGAGCATGTCATGCTAATTATTTAGCTAGTTGCCTTGGTAGAATCCATCCATCCATTCATCCATCTTCTATACCGCTTTATCATTTTCAGGGTCACAGTGAAACCTGGAGCCTATCACAAGGAGCATCGGGTACAAGGTGGGGTACACCCTGGACAGGGTGCCAGTCCATCGCATACTCACATACACACTCACACACCCATTCATACACTACGGACACTTTCGACACGCCAATCAGACTACCATGCATGTCTTTGGACTCGGGGAGGAAACCGGAGTACCCGGAGGAAACCCCCGCAGCACGGGGAGAACATGCAGACTCCGCACACACAGGGCCCTGGTGGGAATAGAACCCCCGACCCTGGAGGTGTGAGGTGAACGTGCTAACCAATGTTAAGTTGTTTTTAATTGTAACCTATACATAATAAAGCTGCTAATTTTTCAAGTTGTACACCTTGATTCCTATTAGCATGAATTACTGGACAAAAATGGTTGAGAAACCGTTCATGGAGAATTCTTCTTGTCTCCCACGTACAGTAGGCTCAAGGATAAGCAATTAAACCAAAATCAGAAAGCAACTTTATTACAAAGGTAAACCTACACAGTGCAGAAGAACGAACACTGAAGAGTGGACCATAATGCATGACCTTAAAAACCACAAGTTGCCCCATCTGATTGGCTAATTCTAATTGTCTTATTCATTTGGCCGAAGTTGAAAAGGCGAGTTAATGGCTTCCTGTCAGAGTTAGCATCTGTCAGTGCTTTAATGCGTCAATGCTAATTTCTATCTTTGAGAATGCACTTAGGAAAGCCTGTAATAAATAAAGATTTAAAATTCCCTGAAAAAAAAAAAACATCAAAAATAACACACTGACATTTTGCACAATGCACGCTGAACATTCTGACATTTTGCATCAAACACTGCACAATGCTTGAAGACGCCACAAAAGCCAGGAACAAGCTTTCCAAGAAAATAATTAGCTTTTTACCTCAACACATAAGTGGCCTTTATAGTTTGGTTAGTCCTCGCCGAATCTTCAGACCTGCGATAAAAAGTCTCGCCTCAGGTTTAAGTGATAACGGCAGCACTGCTAGACCATAAAGCCACATGCTCCGAGTCGCTAATCACAGCCATTCATCACCACCCTGCTCATTTCCCAGCGTCCCGAGCTGTGCTCTCCCCTGGCCATGTTTAAAAGAGCGGCCATATTGGGGCACCGGATGGCATTTGGCAGTCAAACACTGACAGGGTTATATATTTTACAGGAGCGTGCTAGCTTCCAGCCATTCATATGCAAGTAAAATTTAGCAGAAAGGGGCTGGTGAGGAAAACAGGAAACAGAACTGTTTTGCTTTGTTATAAACAAAAGAACACACCATGTTATAAACAGGAAATGACGAGCGCCTCACCAAAAGTTAAGTGCGAATCCCTCAGCCAAGAATTGACACTAAATTACTCCACAAAGCCGAGGATGAGACCTTATTTAATAAACCTTGTTAAACTGGTGGCTATAAGCTTCCATTCCTTAGCCTTATATTAGCCTTCGAGCTCAATTACCAAACTAAAAAGCAAACTTTAGCCATCAAACCCATTTTAACTGCTCAAGACTTCTTGAGATGTCCTGATTTACTCTGGTTATTTGAGGAGTACCTCAAGGCTCGGTACTAGGTCCATTTATTAAAAAGTCCTACATGCTTTTCGTTGCCAAAAACTAGCATGATTTTCTACTTAGAACCATTTCTGGTATGAAAGCATTTTGTTATAGGGTTCTACAAACAGGTATTAGAACCTTTAAGGCTAACAACTAACAGAACATCACTTGTACAGCAGACAACTTTCGAGTGAGCCGTTTTCAACGAGACGTTTCGAATAAGGGTCTTTTCTCATAGTGATCATGTAGTGAGTTTTTAGTAGTGAGTTTTTAAAAGTAGTCTTTTTAAAAAGCATTTCTTTATTAGAGGAGAGCTGTCTGTGACCCCCCCTTCATAAAATTCATCACGCATCCTGGAAGATCTAGCACTCGTCTAGTGTTAGCTGTTGCCCTTTGGTTGGTTGAGGTCAAATATATGAATATTTTTGTAAAAAGCTCCAACAATAAACATGATTCACACGTTCTTCCCATAGGTTTTTATTACATCTTTAAATCGAGTGGATGGAAAAAAAAAACAACAACAGCTTTTCAGGCTAAATTGCTGAGAATGTCATGGCCATGCTGCTTCTTATACAGCATTTCCATCCTGCAGGCTGATTTACTCAGGGCTTTTTGTGCCATGTCAGTGTTTTTATAAGCGAACCACAAACCTTCGAGCTATGGCATACAGCAGAATGAATAAATGAATCTGAGCGTCTGAAAGAGAACAGAAAAGCTCGCTCTTCGTGACGTCTATCGCTTTTTAAATCGCGTGAATCAGCCGAATTAAAACTCTAACTCAAACGTGGCTTCTGAACGAGTCCATGATTTTCGTATTTTTTTCCTCCTTCTGCCTCGGTAAGTGCTTCTTCCTCGTCAGGGTCGTGATGGATGCGGCGGGTTTAACGATGCTTTGAGGAATCAGTGTTTAACGAGAGGACCGGGCTTGTTCCTCACAGGCGGGAATACAACCTGGATGGGTTCATCACACATCACCATACACACATCCACACACTCATTCACACCATTAATGTAGCCAATCCATCTCCTGGCATGTTTCTGGGAGGTGGAAGGAAACCGTAGAACCCAGAGGAAACCCACGTGGACTTTGGGATCGAACCCTGGAGCTTTGACGCAGCAACTCGACGCTACCCAGTGCCTACTTCGCCCAACCGTTTATCCAATTACACATTAATCCGTTAAACATATTATTAGTATTTTTTTGATCACGCTAGTTCTTTAGCCTCGGGCAAAAGTGCTAACACCATTCCGGAAACCTTAATATTTCCTCTGCATCGTAATTAAAAACCTTCTGTTTTGTATTCAATGTATTTCTCCACCTTCCTCGTGCTCTTCCTCTGCTCATTACCCGTGACCATCGCAGTGAGAACCTCCAGCGGCGCGGCACAGCGCGACGCGACGTGTCTTCTCCTCGCCGTATCGATGAATAGAATTCTTTTACCACTTAGCCGTCCTTGAATGTTTTTTGCAACAAAGCAAGTTCCTGGTTGTAGGAACTTGTAGCAGTAAAGTGCACTCGCGGTTCTCAAACGTGACAATTTTCACCGCCGTCGTTGTGCCAATAGAAGCACAAACCACCCGAACTGATATAAAAAGGAACAGTGGGAGGGGAGGAAAAAATGACACAAATAACCAAGCAGTCATGGCAGAGTTGCAAAGAGAAGATGCGCTGTGACTAACTTGTTTCTCGGATGTTCCACTACATTAAATGTTACTATAAATAAATGTCTTCTTACGGGAAACATCCGCAGGTTTTTATAGGAAAGTAATGAAACTTTAGGTGTGGTAAGCATGATTCCCAAAACACCAAATTCCTTTAGGGCTTGGGGCGTGGTCATCCGTACTGGGCGGGGTTACATTCAAAAGCTTGTTTCAAAGGAACTGTAAGTCTGATCGAGCTGAAATTCGGTGAACTGCTTTGGTGTGATATTCTCTAAGCGGATTTCTCATGAAGACTGGGTTACTAACAGCTTTTCCAACATACAGCTACCTTCACGGAACTGCTAGCGGGCTACGTACAGAAACGTATCCAGAACCGGCTACTAACCTGGTGGAAATTCTGTAGCTACACAAGCACTCGAAATAAACATTTTTGTTGCCTCCTTCATTTTTCCAAGACCTGCTTTAATTTTGGCTCTCTGTATTAGCGTCCACCCACGTTAGCCTGGCGTCTTGCTGACGATGCCCAGTTCGGTGCAGACGTATTTACTCTGGCACTGACTCACAGAGATGCATCTTCACTGCCGATTAATGAGAGCATGAGTGATGGAAGCAGCTGCCCTATGGAGTGATGAATGAACTGCGTTGGAGAGGGAATTAGCCCCATAGCCTCTCATCATTGTCGGGTGGATAAGGGGGCTCTATTTAGACTCCGGTGCCTTGCGCTCCATCTCGGGTTTATTTAATTGGATCTTTATTTCCTTCTTTATTAGTTTAGCCATGAGCCACGTTTCGGAGGAACCCACCGGGAGCCAATCGTGACGACGTTGGAAATAAACATGGCTCAGAGATTGATTGAGAAAACGCTTTGAAGAAGTAAACAAGACCTAGATAGCTGACAATGTCGTTACATAATCGCCGCGTAAGGCAGACGGACCCTGCGTATGTATCACGGAGGGATTTATGGCGAGATATATTTCGTGTTTCATGTTTAAACGTAAGTTCAATCTTGTAATCATTGGCGAACGGCTGTGGTGTAAAGCCGAATAAAGCACTTCAGAACCTTTACTCTTTCCCTCTTGTTCCTGTCTTCATTCTTCTTCCCTTCCTTCGTTGTTAATTCAGTCAGCATGAATCAAACCTTCCCACAGCAGAGTAAAAGGCTCTGAAAGCGGAGCTAAATGTAGAACTGTAGCATTAATGATCTTATTTTTACCTTCATCTTAGAAGTAAAAAAAAAAAATTCAATAAAAGTTGTCAAAAGCACTCATGTAGAAAATCAGAAGGATATATTCGCCTAGCGGCGACCTGTCCAGCCCCCCTGCGGAGCCGAGGCAGCTACGGAGCTCATTTTAGACACTTTTACATCGTGTTGTGACGCTCAGGTGTTTTATCAGAATGAAAGAGCATGGAATAAAGCCACACCATGACACTTTCCTCGCAAGGAGCTTTGGGGAGGGTTAAGGGTTTACAGGCTTCAGTCTCACTATTATTAGAGACTTTAAGCTGCGCTGTAGAGGAGAGCAGGTACGGTCGTCACTTTTTGGGTTTTGTTTGAGTGAAATTACTCGATGATGATTTCAGTGACGGACTAAATACGTCCCACTTAACATCGTGAAAGTGTTTACTTCTTTTATCAAGCGCCGGTGGATCGATGTCATCAGTGAGAGCTGTAAACTGACATGCGCGTCAGGAAAACCAACGCTACATACCTGACTCTGTCTGATATACAGTAGCTTTGAGGGTTGCTCGGAACATATGGAGTCGTTAAGCAGCAGGAGACACAATGCAGAACGATTTAAACACGTTCTGTAAAATCACTATCCTTTTGAGTTGTTGTCGTCGTAGTCACCATGTTTACGGTAAGGTATGTGGTCTAAATTAGCGCGTGGTTCTTGTTTTCTGCCCCATTTTCTGCCTCAGTCTGAGATCCTCTGAAGCGAGACTCTGTGTAATCATAGCAGGTGTTACAGGAGGTCACACGCTTGATTTCTCACAATCACGCCGACAGACTTGGCACGCATGAACTCGGAAGTGGAGAGAAGAGATAAGTTTGCTTTTTAAACATGGAAACATAGTATTACTTCCAGGTTCATTTATTTACGGCGCAAAATGGGTTTTTCCAAGATATATCTCCAGCTAACGTGAACAAATGCCACGGATGTTTTCCCACAAATGAGCAGAGAGAAGTGATTTACGTGCGGCATATGCATGTAAAGAAGTCATAGTTCCATGTCTGAACTACTGCGCATCAGCAAATGTGACTTTAGATTTAAGACTCTACCGAGCCACACATGATATTATGGAGATGCCGGTGACCCTGACCGTTTCTGCTCTCCGGATCTGCCTGATCCATCATGATGCTCTACGTCTGGATGGAGCTCTCATCAACTGGAGGCTACAGCCTGGAGACGGTACCGCTTGAAGTACCATGGAAGTGGTTTTGGACCTCAATTCCACATGGGTTCTCGCTGTGGTTGCTGGGACTACGGTTGCTGCGATGGCCTTGGGACTGCAATTAATTACACTCAGGTCTCCTTTAGAGAACAGTGGACTAGTTTAACAAACAGACTTTATATAAACACCATAACAAACTTTGCTTTACTTTCACACTACCCGTCGTTACCCAGACGAGGACGGGTTCCCTTCTGAGTCCGGTTCCTCTCAAGGTTTCTTCCTCATATCATCTCAGGGAGTTTTTCCTCACCATGCTCTCCACGGGCTCGCTCAATAGGGATCAATCCACACACTTAAAATCCGTATCCTGTGTTAAAATCAAATTGAATTAAAAGCATGTAACAGGTTATATTAACAGTTATGCTATTACAGTGTAAACACTATATTTTCCGGGCGCTTGGTCAGCTTATCCTTCATACCAGGAATGACTTTTACAAGCTTTAATTCTTCCCCAGGGATTCAAACGAAGCATCCTTAACAGCTCGGAATTTTTTAAAGGGAGAACAGACAGAATAGCAGATAGAACCTCAAGGTCAGGAAATGATTGCTGTCAGTTCCGTCTACCATTTCTACTCCGAATAACCACTGGAGCTGACCGGAATGTTCCCGATTGGTCAACTCGAACAGAAACAGAGGCGTTGCAGTATGAGGAAAGGCTTCAAAATCAAAACCCCGATCAAAGTGATAAATCGATTTATTTCACGAAAACCCAACATCCAGACTTCTCATCATTTCTGCTCGCTGAGAACACACTCTTCCTACACACACTCTACTGTATAACAACATCAGCCATCTACAGTACACTATGAATAAACAGCATACTGTGCTGGCTCCAGATGGTAAAGCCCGTGGCCTGCTGTAATGCACTAAAGAAAGGTGTGTTTCTTGATTAGATTACGCAGTAGGAACATCACTTAAACCTTGCATCATGTCCTGAGCACTAATCTAATCCTAAAGTACGCTAGAAGATTCATTGAAACAGAATCAAAACTCACTCCAGGCGCCACCAGGATCTTGTATTAATGGTAACTTGAATGGCGTAGTATTATTTATTTGATTAGCGTTGAGTGAATACACTTTCCACTGAAAGTGCTGCTTTGTTAGTCTCATGGTGCTCCGCCCACCGGATGAATATGAATCTTGTATATGTATATGAATCTTATAATCCATCCATCTTCTGTACCGCTTATCCTTCCTTCAGGGTCACGGCGAACCCGGAGCTTATCCCAGGGAGCATCGGGCACATGGCGGGGTTACACCCTGGACAGGGTGCCAGTCCATCGCAGGGCAATCTTATAATCTTATAATGTAAAATAATGCATTCTTAGGTATGATATGAACGATGTGAAACATTAGCTTGAAAAACCCAGTGTTGCTGAGATACCCAAATCTTCCTCATCGTCACGTATGTCCTTTTCGACACCCGTTTGCCGCTTCACCCTTGCATCAGTAGTGTACTCACTTTTCTCTCTCTCTTTCTTTCCCCCAAAAAAAATCAGCCAATCAGCCAAATTTAAAGCACAACGAGCACTGATTTACGCTCGAGCGAACGTTTTATTCGTATTCATAAAGATGCAATAAAACACACAAGCGACCTGTGATTAGATGAATGGCTCTGGCTGGAGATCTAGTGCCGGGTTCTTGCTGTAAGTTGCTTCCTGCCTGTGTGTGTGTGAGTATGTGTGGGGGGGTGGTGGGTGGGCGGGTGTTTGGAAAGGATTTCTCACAGACGAGGCCAGATGCCCAAAGCCTGGCAGGGACTAAGCGCTGACACAAATTCACTTCATGTTCGAGCAGCAGAAGGCACGCTGGCAGACAACGCGGCTCGTGTCGCAACACTTTCAAAAAGTTCTCAACTAATGAGGCATCGTACAGTATGCATGTGGGAACGAACATGCTCTCTCACACACCCTCACCCACACACACACTCCTTAATAGTAAGACAAAATGCACGTTTCTCGTATCTCACGAACGCAACTATCACCTGAAAGCGCAGCTGAAGACACGTCAGAAATCTGCTTACTGAAGATACTCCAGTGAACAGCATCAGCACGTCAGAGCACCGATTTAGATGTTTGTTTTCATCACCTGCTGCTACTGTTCCTACAACTACTGTGACAGCTCACGGTTTTAGCGAGCTCTCAGACATCTCTGCTGGAGTTGAATTTACCGACCGAATTCCAGTCATATCGTTCGTTCGTTCGCTCGTCTTAAGGAAGCGCTTTATCCTGGTAAGGGTCGAGGTGGATCTGGAGTCTATCGCAGGACCACTGGGTGTGAAGCAGAAATATATCCTGGATGCACTAAGAGATGCCAGTCCATCAAATCTTACATCACGCACATTTAATGCAATTTATAGTCACCAAGCCATTTTACTGGCATGTTTTTAGGAGGTGGGAAGAAACCGGAGAGCCCAGATGAACCCGGTGGAAACCCTCGAGAAGATGGAGAACATGCAAAAGTCTACACATAATGTAAGCGGAGCTTAGGATCGAACCCAGAACCCTGGAGGTGTGAGGCAGCGGTGATATCCATGCAGGCATATCAAATTTAATATATAACAAAGAACAATTTTAACTTGAATTAATGAACTAGGAATAACTGAAAAAATGATTGATTGCGGACGTCGTTTCCAGTGCTCTGCCTTCCCAAGTGCACAAGAGGAAAAGGAACGTGCCCTACCTGTTCACTTCCTCCCTTTCATCAGAGCTCCGTGTGAAAAAGACAAGCTGGACGCAGACGACGGTATTGGCTCCAGGAGTATCCTCGCAACGTCCTCGTCCTCGTGTATTTCTGTGTATCACACTCACAGGGTGAGAGGAACGATGTGAGGTGAAGAGAAAATCAGAAAGAGAAGCTCTGCCTGCTTTCCAGTGGTTCTGTTTGCTCTGCGTTACCATCTAGTCACACCCCTGTCTCCTTCTCGCTCTCCTTCTCAATCTCTCTCTCTCTCTCTCTCTCTCTCTCTCTCTCTCTCTCTCTCTCTCTCTTTCTCTCTCGCACATGCTCTCTCTCTGCTTCTTTCTATCTGCTCTGTTCTCTTCACCAGCGCTTTATTGACGCACACGTTCATGCATGTAAATTATTTCCAAACCAAATATCAAACTATGTGGAGTTTTCCTATCAGAACAGCTCCACAGCTCCAGGAAGAACCCTTTATGAAGGCCAAGCAGCCTTAATTATCCAAGGAACCCTTAAAGAACCCTTGAAGAACCCTTAAAGAAACTTTAAAGAAGAAAGCAATGATTTGGAGATTGTACCATACACTTACCCAATTGATTTACAAACTCTTCGAAAAAAAAGGTTCTTATTCTGTAATTAAGGGTTCTTAGGGATCTACATAGAACATTTAAGGGTTCTCCCAGAGCCCCAACCAAAGAATCCTTCTAAATTTGTTCACACAGATGGTAATGGTTCGAAAATTCCAGGCAAGTAATAGTTAACACTGTTGTATGGTTCTACATCCAGAACCCTGATGGGTTCTCCCAGAGAAACAACCGAAGAACCCTTTCGTATTATAATTAGTTCATACATCCTCAAGAATGGGTTCTTAAATAATTCCTCGAATATTTCAGTAGACATCTTAATTCTACTCTGAACCCTTTCTGATAGGGAAAGACTGCAGTATGGGTTCTATACAGATCCATGAAGATTCTAAATTTGTTTCTACATACACTATTCGAGGAAAGGGAGCGGGGTCTAAAGCATTAAAGGGTTAAAGGGTTCATTGGACAATTAAATGTTCTTTATTTCCAAAAAGCGTACGACTTTGAGCTCTTTCAGGTACGTAGGGGAGCACTGGTATAGGATTCTGTCTAGATCACTGAAGGGTTCCGCCAGAACGAAAAACAAAATATTCTTAAAGGTACTACATTTGATAACATTTGATGATTCATACTTAAGAGTTCTTCCTTTAAAAAAAATGGTTCTGCACCTTTCTGAACCCTTTCTTATAGGGGTAGGGAGCCACTTGGTTGTAGGGTTCTACTGTAGATAGAACGTTTAAAGGGTATTCCAAAGGAAAATCCTTAACAGTCCTTAACAGTTCAGCATGTATTCATAAATACTCTGATAGAAAAGAGAACCGTTTAAGCGTACATCTCAGTTTTTAACAGTTCCTAGCTTCCAACAACGTGGAACTGGATAAGTGTTCCTCATAGAGAAACACCTTTTTGTAGGGTTCTACCCAAAAACCGTTACGGGTTCCTTCAGAACCATGACTCCAAACGTAATGTTTTCAAAACAAACAGGACACCGAGTGATGATATCATCTTCACATGACGTCTTCATGTTTAGGAAAAGATAATGAGTTCCGTCTCGCGATGTTCCACACGCTAACTGAGGTTATTTTGAGCATCGCGTGCACTTGAGTGCAAAAGATTGCGTCCCCTCTACAAGTCATTTAATATGTTTTCTGATTGGAAACCTATTACACCCTACAGCGTAAATATCCCAAGCTCAAAGGTTTGCATCTCCGTTAATATGCTCTTGTTAAATTTCCCAAATTCGACCCCATTAAAGCGTCTAATGACACAATACAGAAAGTTTAAGGCATGAACAGTTCAATCAGGCTCGCACTTAAATTAGTTTCCCGTGAGCAGTTGAGTTAAGAATCAATGAGAATCGGGAAAAACAACAACAACAACAACAAAAGCACTGTCTCAAAAGCCCTAATCCAGAAGATATTGATCTTTCACAGAGCTGGAGAAGAGGATGTAAAGATATATGTTTTGGGAGACATTATAACACGAGCGAAGAGTCGTGAGTCTCAGCGGAATCGCATACCGAGATGAGGGTCTTCGCTGAGTGTCACATGATGCGGTCTAAGATCGCCAATCTCAGCTCATGTGCAAAGTATTCTTTTATGATTTGTGACAGCAATGGTAAAAATATAAATATCCACATGAATCAGCATGGAAACAAGGAGCAGGTGAGCATAATCATGAGCACAACCAATGACAGGACAGCGGGGGCGGAGCCGAGGTTTAATCATAAACCAAAACAAGCACATACAGTGAGCGAAAGAAGTATTTGATCCCCTGCTGATTTTGTACGTTGGCCCACTGATAAAGAAATGATCAGTCTATAATTTTAATGGTAGATTTATTTGAACAGTGAGAGACAGAATAACAACAAAAAAATCCAGAAAAACACATGTCAAAAATGTTATAAATTGATTTGCATTTTAATGAGGGAAATAAGTATTTGACCCCCTCTCAATCAGAAAGATTTCTGGCTCCCTGGTGTCTTTTATACAGGTAATGAGCTGAGATTAGGAGCACACACACTCTTAAAGGGAGAACTCCTAATCTCAGCTTATTACCTGTATAAAAGACACCTGTCCACAGAAGCAATCAATCAATCAGATTCCAAACTCTCCACCATGTCCAAGACCAAAGAGCTTTCCAAGGATGTCAGGGACAAGATTGTAGACCTACACAAGTCTGGAATGGGCTACAAGACCATCGCCAAGCAGCTTGGTGAGAAGGTGACAACAGTTGGTGCGATTATTCGCAAATGGAAGAAACACAAATAAACTGTCAGTCTCCCTCGGCCTGGGGCTCCATGTAAGATCTCACATCGTGGAGTTGCAATGATCATGAGAACAGTGAGGAATCAGCCCAGAACTACACGGGAGGATCTTGTTGATGATCTCAAAGCAGCTTGGACCATAGTCACCAAGAAAACAATTGGTAACACACTACGCCGTGAAGGACTGAAATCCTGCAGCGCCCGCAAGGTCCCTCTGATCAAGAAAGCACATATACATGACCGTCTGAAGTTTGTCCATGAACATCTGAATGATTCAGAGGACAACTGGGTGAAAGTGTTGTGGTCAGATGAGACCAAAATGGAGCTCTTTGGCATCAACTCAACTCGCCGTGTTTAGAGGAGGAGGAATGCTGCCTATGACCCCAAGAACACCATCCTCACCGTCAAACATGGAGGTGGAAACATTACGCTCTGGGGGTGTTTTTCTGCTAAGGGGACAGGACAACTTCACCGCATCAAAGGGACGATGGACGTGGTCATGTATCATCAAATCTTGGGTGAGAACCTCCTTCCCTCAACCAGGGCATTGAAAATGGGTCGTGGATGGGTATTCCAGCATGACAATGACCCAAAACACACGGCGACAAGGTGGGCTCAAGAAGAAGGCACATTAAGGTCCTGGGTACGGGCTCGCCAGTCTCCAGACCTTAATCACATAGAAAATCTGTGGAGGGGGCTGAAGGTTCCGGGTTGCCAAACGTCAGCCTCGAAACCTTAACGACTTGGAGAAGATCTGCAAAGAGGAGTGGGACAAAAATCCTCCTGGATATGTGTGCAAACCTGGTGGCCAACTACAAGAAACGTCTGACCTCTGTGATCGCCAACAAGGGTTTTACCACCAAGTACTAAGTCAGACGGGTCAAATACTTATTTCCCTCATTATAATGCAAATCAATTTATAACATTTTTGACATGTGTTTTTCTGGATTTTTTTGTTGTTATTCTGTCTCTCACTGTTCAAATAAATCTACCATTAAAATTACAGACGGATCATTTCTTTATCAGCGGGCAAACGTACAAAATCAGCAGGGGGTCAAATACTTCTTACCCTCACTGTAGAGCCTGTTGTCACGGGAACTGCGACAGTGAAAAAATGTCTCAATAACACCCGACAAGTTTTCCCAGACTGCCTCACAATTATATTATTAAGCTAGCCACTTTCTTTACATCTCACTCTCTGACTTTTGCACTATCTCTGACTTTCTGTGTCTTACTCCAGCTTAAGCCCTCATTAATCAGCCAATCAGGCTTTCCAGAGAAACGTCTCTTATTAAGCAGCTCATCAGCGGGAAGAAACGTGTGCGTGTTCTGTATTACATTAGCATTCGCCCGCTCTCGCTCGTTATTACATTTCTGATTATCGACGTGAAGCTTCGTCGGCTTTTTACCGTAACGTGACGTGATGTAAATGGAACGTTAACGTTTGGGGACGTTTGTATATTGTAGACATTGTTCTTGATTAAATAAATAAATAAATGAATGAATGAAAAACCATCGCGCTCATCCTCATGAATTAACAAAATCGGCTGCATATCGAAGTCACGCAGAGGCGCTAGAGTGGAAAAAAGAAAAGAAGAAGAGGAGAAATAATGACGACTATTAATCTTTCCTAAATGTATTCGAAACCCCCCGAACCGCATTATAATAAGCTGAATTTTCCGAGATGTGAGACGTCCTGTCGAATCGGACGCGACCCGTGAAAAATAACGTGCGATCGTTTCCCGGAGAATTGTTTATTTGACCGTTTCGGCTCTGCGTGATTCCTCATCAGCGCCGTGGGGAAAGTTAGCGCGCGCAGATTGCAGAAAATGAGCTCCTGAGCGGGAGAGAGAGCGAGCACAGCAGGCGGCGTGGCTCGCTTCGACACTCGAATCCTCTCGGGTACGGTGGTATTTACCGTGCGGTG
This sequence comes from Ameiurus melas, assembly GCA_012411365.1. Lineage (NCBI taxonomy): Eukaryota > Metazoa > Chordata > Actinopteri > Siluriformes > Ictaluridae > Ameiurus > Ameiurus melas. The sequence continues at coordinate 22,920,511 of CM022770.1, read as the reverse complement.
TTTAGAAAACAGCAATTAAAAGCGCCTGTCGGGATTCGGGAGGAGGTTCGGACGCGGCGTTGCGATTAAGCGGGTTCGGGTTTGAAGGCAGATTAGATGGAGAAAGGTAAAGTTTCTTCACGCTCTTATGAAGCGGAACAAAAACATTACGCTAATGCTTAACCGTCGCTGCGTTTTTACAACTCATTCTCATCGCAAACGCTAGCTAGGCCGAAAATCATCTGTAGACGATGCTAGGTGAGTGAAAAGCATTTCACTTACAACCGTACAAATGCGAAGTGCCGTTCTCCACGGCGACCCGTAGTAGCTATCTAATTCAGTTAGCTAACCTTGTAAATAACGTGCCTCGTAGCGTAATTGTGTGATTAATACTACGGGAGGTGAATTATTTCGGTATCGAGATCGCGGAATACCAAAATAGATAAGTAAATATCGTATGAATGCATCACTACGAAGTAAGGGTGGGGGAGGGGGAGAGGGGGGGGGTCGAGTATTGGTGTCGATTCGGATGAATCCTGATAATCCGATGTGAACAGGGTTGAGATAAACAGAAAAGAATACCGAACAAGCTGTGACCGTTGAATGACAAATAGAAATGACATTTATTTATTTATTTCGACCATCTGTAACCATTAGCGTGCCCATTTTCCGCGCATGCGCTCGTATGTGCGTGTGTTTGTGTCTATGTTTAACAATTAGCATTAACAGGTTGAGAGTGTTTTGCCGAACAATGCGGTTTGAGAGTCTTGTCAGAAGCCCAGCTGCTGTTTTTAGCCACACACACACACACACACACACACACACACACACACATGAGAGCCAGCTTGAGCAGCGGCAGTGGGCGTGAGGCTTTTCCACTTCCTCGGTGAAACAGCCTGAGCAATTGAAACAGTCAGTCAAGAAATTTGCTCAGGCTCCAGACCTGCATTACCGCTCGACTCCCATAAGACACGACACAACAGCTTGCAGCACTGAAATAATTTGGAAGGTTGCGGCAAGGAGCGGCTGGTCAAAGAGCCAGCGTGGGCGGTAGAAATACTGAGAGGAAATCTGGGAAAATAGCCTGCTCAGAAATACTGAAGTAGCTTTGAAAAAATACAACATTTACAATGAAAAAAAAAGCGCCATGCTTCGATATCAGGGCACAGGTAGGCTTGAATTAGCATGAACTGGGTTTTTTTTTTTTTGTTGCCTGTGAGAGTGAGCGCTAACATTATATAATAGCGTCAGGCGAGATAGTTAGCTTAGTTACGTAGCAACATAGTTAGCGATCACATTTGACCTTAGTCGGTTAACAAAACATGGGACTGGACAACACACTGGAGCTTACTGACTGAGCTTGCTAGGCCAAAGAGTGAGAGCTAACATTATATAATAGCACATGGCAAGCTAGTTAGCTAGTTAAGCACATTAATTACTAAATGACTTAGAGAAATTTTATAATTATATAAGCGTAGTTTCATCTTACGCTGTCGAAGAGGACCTCTCAAGATCGTTGAATGTGTACAGAGACATTACAAATGAAATAAATAAAGCTTGGAAGGAAGTAGCGGAGGTCGTTGGCGCCTCTGGTGAGTGTACAGTACGTAGCTGGTGCAGTTAGCTCGCTAAGCTAATCTGAGACTGAAGCTAGTACGAAGCTGAGCGTGTTACGTAAAAATAAAACAAACCGATTTTTACACGGATTAGTGCGTTATTCGAATCGTGTTTTAATTAGTTATCATTCGAAGATGGACCCGTGATCAGTAACGGTCATTACACACCCACACGTGACTCACCCCGAACGTACTGGAGACGTCTGAAAAGATACGAAGGTCTGTCGTAGATCGCTTCGTCGCTTGTACGCATTCTTCACTGGGTACTTGACAATCTTGTCCTGCACTGTGAACTGCCCTTAGCTCCAACCTTCGGAGATATTTTAAGACACATGGTATGATATAATTTCCATGTGCAAACTGCCCCATAGGGGTAATAACGCACCTGAATTCTAATAACATCGTGCGAAAAGGTAATGACCGTAATTATGAAATGTCTCGGAGCAGAACAGCTTCTATAATTATATTCATGATGATATTAATAGAATTTAAAAAAATAAATAAAGAGTCCTTTTGGCTCAGCACCCGAGACAAGATAGCAGAGTGAATCATGTTTCAGGTGTAACAAAGCAGACCCGAATGGGAATAATGAAAAATAATGAGCTTATGATACATATCCAGTGATCCTGAAGCCATTTTGTCAGCTTTATGGATGATAATCAGCAACAACAACAACAAAAAAAAGAGAGTGACTTTTATCTTAGCTTCAAAACATCATTCACAAAACAAACAAATAAATAAACAAATAAATAAAGAATGAAATATCACTCCTGCCTGAGGGAAAGACCCGGCTCGGGTTCTTGTGTCCTGAATGAGAAGGCCAGATAGGAAAGGAACGAAATTAAAGAAGGGGAGAAGATAGGATAGGAAAGCGTAAGATAGGATGGGATAGGAAAGGGAAGGACATTACAGGATAGGATAGGAACGTTTGGGAAAGGGAAATAAATTCTAGGCAAGAATGGGATAGGAAAGGAAAGGGACAGAAAGGGAATGAGAGAAAAGGAAAGCTTAAAACCCATTGCGTTATGGAAGTGGCAGACAGGTGGATACAGTACTGAGTGACAAACATGGCTTGAAATCCATGCTATCTCTGGCCAAGGTCACTGGAGCGGGAGGTGTCAGAGTGGAGATGAGATCTCAGTCACACTTCTCTCGCTAGCTAAAAGATTTTAATTGGACTAAGGCCAGAGCTGGCACTCTCTCAAAGCTGGATCAAAACGTTCGACGTGACAGGAGTGTCTCGTTACAAGTGCTGGAGAAAGGCGAGACGTGAGCGCGTGCTGGGCACCGTGGCAAAAGTAAAGGAGAACGATGAGGAGAAAAATAGCCTTCTTCAGACACACGTGACAGCCACCAGACCTCGCGTCACTTCGGCTGGATGCACAAGACCCTGCGAACCCTATGGAAAACAATCACATGCACTTTACGTGTGATCATGTGAGTAATGTGTCTAAAACGTGTGATCATGTGAGTAATGTGTCTAAAACGTGTGATCATGTGAGTAATGTGTCTAAAACGTGTGATCATGTGAGTAATGTGTCTAAAACGTGTGATCATGTGAGTAATGTGTCTAAAACGTGTGATCATGTGAGTAATGTGTCTAAAACGTGTGATCATGTGAGTAATGTGTCTAAAACGTGTGATCATGAACCATAACAACGTGTCAAGATATATGACTCCTGTGAAAATCACGTGGAAATGAACGAATCACTTAAAAAAAATTTGCTTCTAAAAAGAAACAAATCAGGTGGAAAAATGACGTGAAAAGCGATAAACGGGGCCAAGCACGGGTAAAAAGCTGGTCAAGCTGTCGCTGAGATATTTCCTTACTTCCTGTTCTCAGTAGCTTTGAATTTCAAATGAACTCAAGTTTTCTTGCTAAATATATAACAACATCTTCACGTATTGGGTTTCGAGTAGGTCTCATGATGCCGGGATCACAAAATGGAGGAAAGTTCACTACGGCTGGAATTAACATTATGCGATGACCTAAAAAAAAAAATGTTCTGAGGAAAGTGGAATTGCATTTCTTCAACATTGCATTGCAGAGTGATTATTATAAACACACTAATTAGACAAGAAGGAGGAGAAGGAGAAGAAAACCTTCACAATTCCAATAGGGTGCCTATGCATTTTTGGTGCTTGGCCCCGTAATAAAAAGATACGCACTATTATGTGAAAAATATCTGAAGCAGAACACGTGAAGCGCCCAGAAACCTCGTCTAAATTTCGTGTGAAGTTCGTGTGACTTTTCTGTAAGTGGAGTTCACTCGATTCTCTCCGTGGGCTTAGTGGAAGATTAGCGGCGAGATTGATGGAGCTGGATCTTGATAATGAGTAGGCAGTAGATGATTAAAATTCCACTTTTGCAGAAATTAAAAGCAGTCAGGGCAATCCTTTTTGGGATTCTGCAAGCGCGAGGTGAGAGACAGCCTGTTAAGCAGTGCATTTGTTTTCTACGGCGCTTGCTAACCTCCTTATGCTAATGCAGTCTTATAATACAACAGAGAAAAACAGCCAGGGTTGGTATTTTCTATTTACTACGGTCGGCCATGTGGGATTCATGATTTCATCAGGTGGAGGCACAGACTCGCCGCGGATGTTAAGGAAACCCAGTAATTCATGCAGGGATTCGGGCTAATCAGGTCGTTTTTTTCTTGGCAGGTTGCTCAAATTTGGCGAATATTTCTATTTAAATGCCTCTAAAAGCTCTAATAATGAAAGTTATGTTATTCATCTGTTGAAGTCGATTCCCTCTGAATGTCATTCGGATGATTAAAATCACCTCCGCGTGTGTAGTTCATGCTTCCGCGCTTTTCTAAGTTGCTCAAACACGAGCACTTTCCAGTTTTATTTCTCTTCGCGATGAAAAGCCACATAAAAGTAGGAGACCGTTTAAAAAATACAGAAACGCTATTTTGACGATGCTGTACGAATGAACTGAACAAGATGGCTGCCACTCTCACTATTCAGCAGCGCACAGAATAGCACTTGATCCAGCGCATCGCACTGTATAAGTTCACGATTGTATCAATTCGTTACTAAAGCAACGTCCCGAGTCAGATGTTGGTGGACTTAAAAAGGACAAAATGGCGAAATTATTTAGCCGTGCTGGACGGTTGTATCGTTACACTTATTTAAGAATGACCCTAATTGCCATTCCAATGTGTCTTTGTGTTATTTTGTAGTTAATCGTTCCATCTTATATTATTAAAACAATAAATAAAGCTATTTATACATTTATCCATAAATTAATCAGTAATGAATAAATAATAAACTCTAAGCATAGTGATAATGATTTAGGAACATGGGCTTCATAGGAAGTGAAAGTTGAAGACTTGAAGCGCACTTTGAGACTTCGACACACACTGATCTGCAGCTCGCGCTCCATTAACTCACTGACGAGCGGAAAAAAAAACAAAAAAACGCAACATCTTCAGATGATCTTCCAAGCCCTATTTATGTTGACGAGCTTTTCTGCTCTCCAGTGTGTCACTTGGTCTTCGCGCCGTGTTGCGAAAACGATCTGGCTCGCCTCCAAGAAGCCTCCTCCTCTTCTGTAGCGAGGGTGGGTGCACAAATTTTCCGATTTATATCGCCGCCTCTGTGAAATCTCCTGTGAAGTTTTTCCTCATTAGAGTCAAAGAGTGGAATTTTGCTGAGGCAGGGAATGTAAAGTGCTGTTTAACGCTCCTGATGTTTCAGGGAAGATAAAATGAAGCGAAGTAAAATGAGATAAAAACGCCAACCTCTGCAGCGCGTGGTCGTGCGGCATGAACGTTCTTTTTCCCTGAACGCGCGTAATCGGCGTAAATCTCGTTGGGAATTCTCAGATTCCACGGCGAACCAGGAGTCCATCATGGCGGGAACGTGCCGCAGAGCTGCGGCTGCTTGGAAAACGAACACGTCTGTTTAAAGGTGCATTAGGGATGAGTGTTATTTCCTCTACAAGATTAGCTTTCTAACCGTTAGGTGGGTTCGACGTTCAAATGGTTCCCGCCCACCTTCATGAAGCTCCTCCATCAGGAGGAAATTGTCTGTAAAATGATTGACATCCAAATACAAACAAGCGCTCTGGACAGGAAGTCAGTTTTCCAAATGAATACGGTTTTGCTAAGACCACAGCTTAATCCGATGGTTTATTGTTTATCGTGTTCTAGATGTCTTCCTTGTACGAGTAATAATAATAAAAAATATTCGCACCGTTAACAGACAACAAGTAGCTCCATATTATGAATGAAAGACATTCTGGAAGCACTTTCAATGAATTGTGCATTTATAAAGCATTATAAATGACTTTACAAGTCATAAATAAGACCTTAAACAGTATAATGTACTGTTACCACCCCGAACCGCTCATCCCTATGTGTTTTATTCCTCTTACACCACGGCGGTTTGCCAAGAATGACATTTTTAAACGATTTAAATGAAAATCGTTATTACTGTCATTTTCATCCGCTTATACCGACGTTGTTGTACGTCAGGAGAGTTAAAGTTTCAGCTTTGGCTCCATGAATGTTAAATAAACACCTCGTTACAGATCACACGGCGTCGAAATCCGTTCGTTATCAGCGGAGGGCCCGTGAACGGACCGTTACTATGGTAACGGAAAAATATTAGAACGAGCGCGGTTATATAAACCCACACTGCTGTAATTAAATGCAAAAAATAACGCACAATAAGTCTAATTTATTATTTATTTATTTATTTATTTTTTTGGTGTTGCGTAAATTTTTTCTCAGGAACACAGTGTTTTTTGTTTTGTTTTTTTTTTTCCAAAAAGACAAGGTCTCCTTGATCTTGGAAATTATCCAAGGTAATGAAAAAATAATAAATTGTTTACAGAAAAAATAATCAAGATGCGAACGCTCAAAGCTTCCGTACTGGCGTATCACCTGAATTCAATAAGAGCAAATCGTATATCACTTCTTTTTTTTTTTTACTGTCGTAGTAAACGTACTGTAGTGATGACATTTTTGATGTTTATAAAAATATCTCCGTATCAATACATGTTTATATTACACTCCATTTCAGTTTTTATTACCGGCATTAAATCCGAGAGCACGGACCACTGAAAAGTCGGAAACGGTCTGAACTCTGCCCTCAACCTTCTGCGCAATGATCCAAAAATCCATAATCATTTCAGTAAAGCTCAACGACGTAAAGCTCTCTCTCTCGCGCCGCTCTCTCTGACTGCTGAGAGGAAAACAAAGTGTATTTATTTCGACGTAAAAAAACCCACTTCATTCCACAAATCCCGGGGCTAGGCTAGCCGAGGTGCGGCTCATCGAGCGCACGCTGGAGTACGCGGTGAAGACGGATGAGTGGAGCTTATTCCCGAGTGTTGATTCGTTTTAAGGTACGTTCTCGTTTCTATAGTAACGGCTCATTCACGGGCCGTTGCGGTTATTTATGGAAGGAGTCTCCAGCGTCAGCACTTTGTAACAGTCAGACGTAAAGCTCTTTATAGCTGCCATACTGTAAGGGAGAACAGGAACTAGGTCGTTTTAAGGACATTAGACGTAACGATGGATAAATGGATAAATAACACGTGATCATTAATCAATGAAACGTTCTTACTTGTCGGAGAATTCCTGTGGTGTACGAGGAAGTGGTGTTACCGTTGATTGTTTTCCTATAGCGGATCAACACTGAGTGGTTTGTTTCGTACACGGTTAGCGGTATAAAAGTTAGCCGTGTGAAATGGGACGTTGTGCATTTCAGGCCGTTTTCGGCGTGTAAAAGAATACATTTGGCCTATTTTGCAATCTGGGACGCGTGCAGAACGATGTCTTCATGGAAGATGAAAGACTCGTGAGTGGATTTTGTGCTGGAGAGAGGACGACGTTGCCGTTGTAATGCAGCCATGGAGGAGACTAGAGAATGGAGTAGTTCAGTGGAACTAGGTCACGCCGATGTGACAATGAGATATTTATTTCTTTAGCGTACGGGCATTTCCAGAACGCTCCTTCCTTTTTCCGCTCAGCACCTTGTCCTAATCCCCAAGCTCAACATTACACTTGCACTGAGTCTTGTGTGAGTGTGAGTGTGTGTGTGTGTGTGGGTGTGTGTGTGTGTTGTGTATTGAAGTCGCGTCACATTCAGTTCTCTAAATATGTCACTGGAAAGTTGTTTCACCAACCACCAGAGACGCTGTGTACTTTATGCTAAGTCACTTTTTCTTCCTCACACAGGAATGGTACATGTAGAGGTGTCTGCATGGTGCAGAAACATTTACAGGAGGACGCCGGGAGGTGTGTATATAGTGTGTATAGAGTGTGTATATAGTGTGTATATAGTGTGTATAGAGTGTGTATATAGTGTGTATATAGTGTGTATAGAGTGTGTATAGAGTGTGTATATAGTGTGTATAGAGTGTGTATAGAGTGTGTATATAGTGTGTATATAGTGTGTATAGAGTGTGTATATAGTGTGTATATAGTGTGTATATAGTGTGTATATAGTGTGTATATAGTGTGTATAGAGTGTGTATAGAGTGTGTATAGAGTGTGTATAGAGTGTGTATATAGTGTGTATAGAGTGTGTATAGAGTGTGTATAGAGTGTGTATATAGTGTGTATATAGTGTGTATATAGTGTGTATATAGTGTGTATAGAGTGTGTATATAGTGTGTATAGAGTGTGTATAGAGTGTGTATATAGTGTGTATAGAGTGTGTATAGAGTGTGTATAGAGTGTGTATAGAGTGTGTATATAGTGTGTATAGAGTGTGTATATAGTGTGTATATAGGGTGTATAGATTATTATTATAGAGTGTGTATATAGTGTGTATAGAGTGTGTATAGAGTGTGTATAAAGTAGTGGTATATAAGTGTGTATATAGTGTGTATAAAGTGTGTATAGTTATGTATATAAGTGTGTATATAGTGTGTATATAGTTAGTGTATAAAGTGTGTGTATAGAGTGTTTGTATAAGGTGTGTATAGAGTAGTGTATAGAGTAGTTGTATATAGTGTATGGTATAGAGTGTGTATAGAGTGTTGTATAGAGTGTTTATATAGTGTGTATATAGTGTGTATATAGTGTGTATAGGTGTGTGTATAGTATGTGTATAAGTAGTGTATATAGTGTGTATATAGTGTGTATAGTGTATTTTATATAAGGTATATTATATAGGGTGTATAGAGTGTGTATAGAGTGTGTATATAGTGTGTATAGAGTGTGTATAGAGTGTGTATAGAGTGTGTATATAGTGTGTATATAGTGTGTATATAGTGTGTATAGAGTGTGTATATAGTGTGTATAGAGTGTGTATAGAGTGTGTATATAGTGTGTATAGAGTGTGTATATAGTGTGTATATAGTGTGTATAGAGTGTGTATAGAGTGTGTATAGAGTGTGTATAGAGTGTGTATATAGTGTGTATAGAGTGTGTATATAGTGTGTATAGAGTGTGTATAGAGTGTGTATATAGTGTGTATAGAGTGTGTATAGAGTGTGTATAGAGTGTGTATAGAGTGTGTATAGAGTGTGTATATAGTGTGTATAGAGTGTGTATAGAGTGTGTATAGAGTGTGTATATAGTATGTATATATTGTTTATATAGTGTGTATAGAGTGTGTATAGAGTGTGTATAGAGTGTGTATAGAGTGTGTATATAGTGTGTATATAGTGTGTATATAGTATGTATATATTGTGTATATAGTGTGTATATAGTGTGTATAGAGTGTGTATAGAGTGTGTTTATAGAGTGTGTATATAGTTATTTTATATAGTGTGTATAGAGTGTGTATAGAGTGTGTATATAGTTTTGTATAGAGTGTGTATATAGTGTGTATAGAGTGTGTATAAGGGGTATATAGTGTGTATATAGTTGTGTATAGAGTGTGTATATAAGTGTGTATAGAGTGTGTATAGAGTGTGTATATAGTGTGTGTATAGTTAGTGTATAGAGTGTGTATAGAGTGTGTATAGGGTGTTGTATAGAGTGTGTATAGAGTGTGTATATAGTATGTATATATTGTTTATATAGTTTGTATAGAGTGTGTATAGAGTGTGTATATAGTGTGTATATAGGGGGTATAGAGTGTTTATAGAGTGTGTATATAGTGTGTATAGAGTGTTGTATAGAGTGTGTATAGATAGTGTGTATATAGTTGTGTATATTATTGTGTATAGAGTGTGTATATAGTGTGTATAAAGTGTATATAGGGTGTATATAGTGTGTATAGAGTATGTGTGTATAGAGTGTGTATAGAGTGTGTATAAAGAGTAGTGTGTATAGAGTGTTATATAGGGGTGTATAGAGTGTGTATATAGTGTATATAGTTGTGTATAGAGTTATTTGTATAGAGTGTGTATATAATGTATTGTGTATATTATTTTATATAGTGTGTATACAGTGTGTATAGAGTGTGTATAGAGTGTGTATATAGTGTGTATAGAGTGTGTATATAGTGTGTATAGAGTGTGTATAGAGTGTGTATATAGTGTGTATATAGTGTGTATAGAGTGTGTATAGAGTGTGTATAGAGTGTGTATAGAGTGTGTATAGAGTGTGTATAGAGTGTGTATAGAGTGAGTATTTTATATAGTGTGTATAGAGTGTGTATAGAGTGTGTATAGAGTGTGTATATAGTGTGTATAGAGTGTGTATATAGTGTGTATAGAGTGTGTATAGAGTGTGTATAGAGTGTGTATAGAGTGTGTATAGAGTGTGTATATAGTGTGTATAGAGTGTGTATAGAGTGTGTATATAGTGTGTATATAGTGTGTATATAGTGTGTATAGAGTGTGTATAGAGTGTGTATATAGTGTGTATAGAGTGTGTATAGAGTGTGTATAGAGTGTGTATAGAGTGTGTATATAGTGTGTATAGAGTGTGTATAGAGTGTGTATATAGTGTGTATAGAGTGTGTATAGAGTGTGTATAGAGTGTGTATATAGTCGTGTTGCTATGCTGTCAGATGTCCATTAAACAAATCCTTTTATTGTTACGTTTAATGTTGTGGAACTTTTATAGAAACGATAGTTCCTGCTCGCACCTACATTATAGCAGCTATAAACAGTCATTCCCTCACCAGCCTCTTTTTATTCTCTCTCTCTCTCAAAAAAAAAGAAACAGATTGGCATGTTCTTGAGAAACCGCCAAGAAGCGTAAACTCGTCTGTCCTGAAGATTTCAGAAAACTTTCAGCTTCACCTCTGACTGTTATAAAGCCCTGACACTGGAGACTCCTTCCATAAATCTGCTGAATAACTGACGGATTTGATTTTCATGAACATAATAATAATAATAATAATAATAATAATAATAATAATAATAATAATAATAATAATAATAATAATAATAATAATAATTCAAGCTGTGATAAGAATGACAGACTCATATTAATGCTGTCATTCTAATACATTATTCTATTGCGTGCTATTCCATAATTGTAAGCCTTCTGAGATCTTTATGACCTATTTCACTTTCTCACTGAAGTCCTTTCTTCCTTCAGCCCTCAGAGTAAATGATTGTGACCTTGTGAATAAAATAAGGTTTATTACTTGTTTTATTACTCGCAGTTATTTAAGGTAGATTAAGTTTACGCAACCTAATAAGGTTTTAAACGGTATTTATGGCCTTTTTACTAGGCAGATATCTCTGTTCCTGAACCTACCAAACAAAGGAACGATGGATGAAAGACACGAGCTAGGCTAGTCAGATAAGCACAGATCAAAGGATATGTACTTTATGATACAGATTGATAACAATATTTATCCCACTGTGCTGTTGAGATCTGGATTCTACGTATCGTTTCTATAGTAACGGCTCACTGACAGGGATTTGTTCTGTGGATGTTCTACGAGATGTTTATTTAACCTTTATGGGAGGAGTCTCCAGTCTCAGCGCTTTGTAAACAGGTAAAGCTGTGTCTTTATGTTTTCAATAGGGACAGAGGGGTTTCTGGCGTTCTTTCCTGACATCATCATCATTGGTAAAGTGCTGTGGTAGAAGAGGAATAAAACACCTCAGTACGTGCTGTTATAACAATGAAACTTTCGCAGAAACTTCTAATATTTACTACCTGATCAATTATTCAAAAAAAACAAAAAACAACAAACAAAAAAACTATTTCGTAGTTAAACCAGAAAGAGAAACATGAGAAATGTGTTCAGTCAACATCCACATACAGGTTAGAAATACCATTAATGATGAAAATAAAGAAATAAATGCAAAAAAAATCTGCCCAATAATAAATCTGTGCGTCATATTACGCTATTTAAGGACTGTTTTTAAAAACCCAACAACAGCAGAAACCATCGCAGAAATTCTAATATTGGATCGGACTCTTTGAGACAGAACGCACTGCTGAGCTGATGCTAAACTAGCTGAGAAGGATCGAATGGTGATGCGCAACCCGTGGCTCATTCACACGTTCATTTCTTGTCATTTTATTCAAGGCAGGAAGAATTCCTTTCAGGGGCGCAAGTGGGCGGGACTTGTGCGCACCTCTACCACTTCATGTAAAGTGATATCAAAGTGTTAATGTGAACTAAATTCAAGTGAAATACTTTTCCTAGTGCAGGAATCCATGCGCGGTTGAATGTAGAAGCGGCTTCAACTGATCTGAAATGGTTTCCATTTATATTCAGCTGCTTCCTTTAAATCGCATTTAGTTGCAATGTTTACCGTATATTAGTCTAGTAATCTATGCAACCCCTAATAGACGCAGATGATGTATATTTTCCCCACTTTCTGAAGACATTCTCGAGTCGCTCACCTTGTTCCTGCAATCTTCTCGTCCGGTAAAGACGGAATGTTTTGTCCACTAAAGCGAATCGAATTCTTGAAAGGTCTGAACTTCCGTTTTTTTTTTTTTTTACGTGCCGAGCGTTCTTCAAAAGCTTGTAATTACCGCAGTCGTGTTGCGATGGAAGATTCTGGTGGCTCGTTATCATAAACCGTGGCGTGCCGTCTGACATTTGGACTCCACTTGACATTTGAGCTTAAATGAAGAGATTGGTGTATTAAAGTCAGCCATAAATCCAGAAGCACAGCACCGTCTGAGACACAAACGCATCGTGCGTCTTGGATTTTGATGGATTTCGTTGGACGTGGACCTGGAAATGAGACATGGCCAATAGTGTCTGTGTGTGTGTGTGTGTGTGTGTGTGTGTGTGTGTGTATAAAGATTGCACTTTTGTGGATGTGATTTTGTGGAGAGTAGAGCTGCAATGCAAATGGAAAGGCAACGATCGTCCATTTTCTCAGCCTGGTCTCATTCGTCTTTGTTTATGAAATAGGGTTTGTTGTTCTGCTGTTTGAAATTGTAATCATAAATCCGGCAGAACAAACGAGCAGATCCGTTATTGAACCGTATTCATTTGTGCGCTCTCATTCTGAGAGGCTTTTCGAGCCACATCATTAATCTAGAAAGACAAAATCTCCAATAAAGCCGAAACCCCAATCCGTACTGCACCTCCAAGCGTCTCCGCACGTCCGTAGCTACGCAGTCCAAATTGGCCGGCAGTTGCAAACGTGACTGGATATTCACGATGGATCCGACTGAGCCGAAACCTCGAAAGAATCCAGAGCCTTTCTCGTTGCTGACTAATAACTGGGCTTCAACAAACCGGAAACAAAATTGGCAAACATGACCGTTCGTGTTTCCAAATTTGAGCTTAAACTTACAGTTTTACCCCGGAGTGTAACAACTGACACTGGAGACGCTTCGGAGGACAGAAAAACGTCACCACATGCTTTCAAATGCGTTTATTAGCACTGGAGCGTCCTCGAGTCCCGGTGAATGAACTACATATAAATTAATATAAACCTGCGCTACTCTCTAGCTCAAATTTCGGTACGCGATACACACTATTCCCAACACACTTACCTGTACACGGGGAGGAACATTTAATAGTGTCTAGAAATTGTAACTCGGCTAACCGCGAGAAGTACACGTCTTGTCCCAGAGTAATAAGTAGTTAATGCTAGCTCACTAGCACACTTGACCACTTGCATGCTAGCATTTTCACAGATTAGCATACCAGCAACCGTGCAGTCTCGCACGCTATTACTGTATACCGTGAGGAGAAAAAAAAAAAAACCTATTGGACATTTGTGCAGCAAATATATTTCCTATGACACATATTTATTGGTGGAGTTTAATGTTTTGAACTCTTTATATTCGCGGCGTTAATACTGATGTCTGTCCGATACTTACTTCCCCCGCTAGTTCGATTGTTGACGAACTTAGCATACTTATGGAGATGCATACTAGCATGCTTGCCCAGTTGGACACTTCCTTATTAGCGTACTACCGGCCTGAACAATCACACGCTACAGTAGTGGATTAGCTCGCGTTCACATACTTGTGTACTCACGTAATAATCCCGTCAGCATATTTACTAGCATACCGCTAAGTGTTTATAGTGCAGGGAATCACTAAAAGTGAATTCTGAACACTGATTTGAGGAGCAAAATGGAGGCCTTTTGATCTTTATTTCTTTATTTATTAGTCCATATTTATTTATTTTATTTTTTTTCCATAACAAGTGAGAAACTCACTTGAAACCAGAGAGCGAAGTTGCTTAGCTTCAAAGAATGAGCGTGTGAACTGAGCGAGAGAAAGAAAATAAGTTTCGAGGCACTTTTTTTTTTTTCATATCAAAGGGGGCGCTTCAAAATCCCCCAAAAGGATTTCTTTTTTTTTTTTTTTTTTTTTTTTAAACCCAGTTTCTGACGAGTGCAAACACGGAGCCGAACTGAAAACGCAGTTGGAAGGATTTGCAACTTTCAATTGAAATGAGTTAAAAATGGGTTGAAGAGAGGCGCGCGGAAGAAAAGAAGGACGCGCACGCCTCTCCTACTGTCTCGGTCGGAGTTTTACGCCCGAAATAATACCTTTACAGGCGTTTCACTTTCACGCAGATCTTTTCTGAAAATAAAATCGCATCAGTCGTCTCGTCTCGGTTCTGATCCGTCAGCGTGTGGGAGACGCGCTTCGTCCTCGCCGTCTTTTCTTCCAGCAAGGATCAGAGTCAGCGTGTTAAAACGTGGCCCCAGGTCTCCGATTGACGTCAGATCATCGTGATATTGCGATTCGATGGAGCTGAGCGACTCGGCCGTCGAGCCCTCGCCCTCGTAGGCGAACGTAGCCAGAGAGTCGTATGGCGGTTCCGGTGCATCTCTGTGGTTCTCCTGTAACCGCTGCTGGAGGTACACGTGAACGTCCTCGCCTTCCTCATCGTCCCTCGGGTCGTAACGGTGGACAGACGTGTCCTCTATGGCCTCTGGGTGGCGTAGGGTTCCGATGTCGAAGGCTTGCGTGTCTTCCTCTCCGCCGCCCTCATCGTCGTAGCGGATCACGTTGTCCCTCGCGTCCTCTTTGGATGACATCAGAGCGTCTTTCTTCCTGTGGCGCTTCAGAGACACGGACAGCACCACGATCACTGTAACAGATAACACGGAGTGTGAGTTTCTGTGTGTGTGTGTGTGTGTGTGTGCCTTCCTGTTTCCTCACTGTCACTTTGCTGCACTGTCTTGCTTCCCTGAGTGACAGACAGACTCAGCTTTCATTTCCATTTCTACCTCTTACAGTGAGGACAAAGGAAAGAACACAAAGATGGAGAGAGAGAAGGACAGACAAAGAGAGAAAGGACAAGAGAGATAGACAGAACAGGTGTGGTAATAGATGGAGATGGAGATAGATTGACAGAGAGAGAGAGAGAGAGAGATAGAGAGATTTAAAGGGTAAAGAGAAAGAGAGAAAAGAAGAGAGCATTGTGGGAAGGTAGAGAGAGTGATTGAATGAGAGAAAGAGGGATTAAGAGATTCAGAGAGAGAGAGAGAAAAGGAAGGAAAAAAGAGTGAGAGAGAATGATGGGGAAATTGAGAGAGATTTAGAGGGAAGGACTCAGAGAGAGAGAGAGGGGGGTAGAAAAGAAAGAAAGAGGCAGAGAGAGGGGTGTAAGAAAGAGAGGGAAAAGGAAGGAAGATAGAAAGAAAGAAAGAAAAAGTAGGATTAGGTAAACCGGAATACAGCAAGAAGGAAACACAAGGCTGGGCAGAGAAAGAGTAAGAAATCCACAGAGACAGGAATAATAGAACGAGGTACAGGAAGCGATAGAGCGAGAGAATGTGAGCAAGATAGAGGAGAGACAGTGTGAAAGTGCAAGTAAGAGAGCAAGGAAGAGAGACAGGTGTCACAGTGAGAGACAGTTATATAAAAACAGAAAAAAATCTGAGGAAAAAAATACATGGGCAAGAAACAGAGCATAAGAGACAGAGAGAGAGAGAGAGAGAGAGAGAGAGAGAGAGAGAGAGAGAGAGAGAGAGAGAGAGAGAGAGGAAGGGGTTGTGGGCAAAGACAAAAACAGAGAGAAATAGAGACGGCAGGAGGTTGACAGAAAGACAGAGAGAGAAAAGAGAAAGAGCAAGGTTTTAAAAAGGCCATGAATCAGATGTAAGGACTCATTCTGCAGGGAATCAGCGTGAAAAATTGCCTACATAAACCTGAGACTGTAATTAAGAAGCCATTTGAGTTTTTCTTTCCTGGTTCTGTTCCTGGACCAGGTTTCCAGGTTTATTTTACTGCACTGCCCCCTAGTGGCAAAAAAGAAACTGTCCTCACCATGCTCATGCTTGGACATGAGGGGTGTGTCTATTCTAAACCTTCTTTACTGGGTTTGAGGCACTGAAGTCATGCCTTCCTTTATGAGGTCTAGTCACGCCTCCTTTACTGGGACTAAGATACAGAGGCCACACCTCATTTATTAGTACTGACAGACACAGGCCACGCCCTTTTTACTAGGACTGAAAGACACCATGTGCACACTTTTCACTGGGACTGACAGACACAAAGGACACGCCTCCTTTACTGCTCCTGACCTTAAGTGTTAATAGCAGACACGGAGGCCACGCCTCTTTTACTGATAAACACCATCATTAAAAATATTAACAGAAACGACGAAGAAACATTCCTTTCTAACACATTATAAAAAGTGTTAGGATGTGTTTAACATTATAGAAAGTGTTGCAGGATGTCATTATAAATCTGTCAGACCGTCACACAGTCCTGCACGTGTGTGTGTGTGTGTGTGTGTGTGTGTGTGTGTGTGTGTGTGGTGAACACGCCTTACCCAGCAGAATGATCACACACAGCAGGATGGCCAGCAGAGCTCCAGGGCTGAGACCCAGAGGCAGAAGAAAAGCTTTGGTGCTGCAATTTAGGACGGAGCCGGAGACATCGCAAGCACAAACTCGTACGCTCAGCGTCCCTGTGCTGCTCTGGATGGGGAATCCGCTGTCCTCCACCACCACCGGCACCTCATACACACTCTTCTCCATCCGCCTAAATCGTGCACGCCTGTTCACAAGCCCTGCCGTGTTGTCTGAAAACACACACACACACACACACGCATGTACTGCATGGTCTCTTCGGTCCTTTCGTAGCAATCAACGGTAGCATTTATTTTTCAATGTTTAATATTTAAATCAACACATGCAGAGTTGAGGTTCGTTCCACATTGGGTACAAATTTAAATTGGGTCATTTTGACCCACACTGAACAGAAGTCATATTTTGACTCCATTTTGATACCTACTGTGTGTGGTCATGTCATTTCCGCACACGGAAAGCACAGAAAAGATTCAAATTGAAGTTATATTGTTCCTATGATGTTAACTTTTATCCCTCCCTTTGACCCTGAGCCTAAAGTTTGATCCTGAGCTAGGGTTTTTGCATGTTTTTCCCATGTCCACGTTGGGTTCCTCCAGGTTCTCCAGTTTTCGATGTGAATGAGTGTCTGAATACATGTCCCATCCAGGGAGTAATCCTGACTTGCACCAAGTTTTGGGTCCACCACCACCCTCACCAGGACAATACTGTATGCATAAAAAAAATTAAGCAAATTTCCCCCCATTTTCTCCTAATTTGTTTATTTCTAATTTCTACCCCTTAGTTCATTCTCTCTAGTTGTGCCAAAGCTACCAAAAGCTATCATGAATGTGATTGGTTATTGTCAATCTGATTGACAGGGGAAAGTGTAATGCTATTCCTCCCACCAATTTTAGGCAAATTTTGATCTCTTGGAGACGTATTTGGACCTCCATTGAGACTTGCACCCCCGGCCATAGATGTGGCATTGTTGGGATTTGGAGCCCCGTTGGGATTTAGAGACCTGACCACAGATGTTGCATTGTTGGGATTTTGACCCCCCATTGGGATTTGGGCCCCTGGCTACAGATGTGACATTGTTGGGATTTAGACCCTCCAGTGGGATTTGGACCCTTGGTCACAGATGTGGCATTGTTGGGATTTAGACCCTACAGTGGGATTTGGACTCCCGTTAGGATTTATACCCCTGGCCACAGATGTGGCATTGTTGGGATTTAGACACCCCATTGGGATTTGGAACCCTGTTGGGATTTGGACCCCTGGCCAGAGATGTGGCATTCTTGGGATTTGGACCCCTGGCCACAGATGTGGCATTGTTGGGATTTGAACCCTTGTTTGGGTTTTGAACCCACCAGCCACAGATGTGACATTGTTGGGATTTGAACCCTTGTTTGGGTTTTGAACCCACCAGCCACAGATGTGGCATTATTGGGATTTGGACCCCCATTGGGTTTTGGACACCTGGTCACAGATGTGGCATTGTTTGGATTTGGACCCTTCTTTAGGTCTTGGACCCACCAGCTACTGATGTGACATTGTTGGGATTTGGACCGTATTTCAGGACTTGGATCCCTGACTACAGATTTGTCAACTTTGTGATTCTCTTTGTGAACTTTCTGAAGTCGGATGTTTTGAGTTCACCATTTTATTCCTTATAAATCATTGATCCCTCGCCTAAAGCACATCACACCTCAAGTCTATTATTTCCACTTGCCGTGTTTACATCGGCTCCGAAGAAAATGCACCATGAGCTGTAAGACTATTGTTTCAGAGTCTGATCAGAGTTTCAGCACTAAAGCTCCCTAGTAAAAAAGACTGTAATTGATTGTGGGTGAGGCAATGAAGAATTACAACTAGGCGCGCCACATGTTGGACTCATAAAATGTAGCATCGAAGAGGATCCAGTTTCAGTGGATGGTCAAATGAATATGAGCTTTACCAGCTTTATGATATGCTGGGAGGACCAGCATTCAGAGAAGATATAATGAGATAAAATGGCAACCTACATTCCTGAAGTTTTTGTTGAACGAAGGGCTTAGTCTCTCTAGTCATGTGAAGAAATTTCCTCTCTCGATCAACTACTGATTGGACCAGAATCAGACATGGAGGAGTCGAGTTGGTAGTTCTGGCAGAAAAAATACGGCTTATTGTCAGACGTTCTTAAGCACTCGGGCAAATCTGCATAAATCTGCATAAAATGAAGACACTCTCAGAAAACGTTTAATGAGACTAAAGGCAAGTTGATAAGTGTGTAGTGCCCATGCTGAGGTTCTGACTTCTTTTCTCTTTCTCTGAAGAAAGCACCAGTTTCTTCCACGCTTATAATAATGATTAGGAGTCTTTATTAATCACATATACATTACAGCACAGTGAAATTCTTTTCTTCGTATGTGTCAGGAAGTTGGGGTCAGAGCACAGGGTCAGCCATGATACAGCGCCCCCTGGAGCAGAGAGGGTTAAGGGCCTTGCTCAAGGGCCCAACAGTGGCAGCTTGGCAGTGCTGGGACTTGAACCCCCGACCTTCCGATCAGTAAGCCAGAGCCTTAACAGCCAAGCCTCCACTGATCCAGATCTATAGATAGCTCTGTGACTCAAACATGAATTTTTTGATGGTTAGTTACAGCAAGACTCTCATTTCCAGGCTGTCTAATGATATAACGTTGTAATTATTAGGCATTTTTAGGCCAGTATTACCATAGATGAAAGAATCTGAATAAATCATCCAATTTAAATTTCTCCAGAGTAGCTGCACATTCTTAAATCAGGCAGTGATTTTGTAATTCGAGGTTGTCCAATGGTATATTTGGAATGTATCTTCTCGTTTCCCAATATATTCAAGCGAAAACAGTGGGGAAGTTTTTTGGCACTTCGTAATGTTTCTGAGCATCGCGGCAAACCTTTATCCCATACGGAGAAGACTAAAAGCTCTTGGAGATAGTGTATAGTGTCTCTGGCTGAAGGTCTGGCCAGCAGAGGTGGTGTTCTCAACGCTGTCTAAATGTGTGCAGACATGCCTGCTCTTAACCGTGAGGTCCCTTGACCCTGTCATTGAGTGTTTTTTGTGCCCGGGTGAGCAGCAGATTGCACTTGACAGGGCAAGAGGTTTTTTAGGAGAGAACCTTACAGCCACTTGTGCGAATGGACCTGAGTCGTCCTGTCTATTTGAATCAGCTGCTGATCTCCACTTGCAGAAAACTACAGACTTCTTCTTCTTCTGCCTCTTCTTATTATTATTCATCGCTAGGTGATACAGCTGACACAGACGGATAAGCTGGAGATGCACAGTCCTGCTGGATGCATCCAGTATCCTCAGTACAGGGCTAATTCAGAGAAGTTCATTAAGTGTAAATCCTTCCAGACCATTTCTTTAGATTTTATAGTACACTCTTGTCCTCAGCACTCAGGACTTCCTGTCCTGCACAGTTTGAAGTTTGAGTCCTGACTCTTTGCACACCTGGCCTAACTCATAACAGGGCTTAATAATTAATATAGCTGACCGGAATCTACAACGTATACCAAATTGATAGAAATAGCCATGCCCATGCTTTGAGATGATCCTAATGGAAATGTCTCTACAGGTGCACGCTTAGAAAAATGTTCTTTTAATAGTTCTTCACTTCACAAGTTTGGCGATCCTCCTGATGATGGAGGTGTCTGTGCAAGTTCTTTAGATAGTTTTTAAGATTTCCAGCTTGGAACCCTCTGTGATTTCTACGTACGATTGTAAAATTGTGAAGAAAACTATAGGAACTTTGACAGTTCCCCTAGAGAGACACAATGAAGACACTTTTAGGATACTAGCATTGCCCCGATTTGTTTTTTTCACTAGTGTGGCATGCAATTAAGCGATTGATGGAGTGAACTGGAGCTGCAAATTCCACTCGTCTTTTAATTGTATTTCTTTTCGTTGCTCGTCCAGTCGAAATCATCTTGATCTTCCATTTTCGATTATAAGCTACCAATCCGGCAGAGTCTAGGGCGCTGCCTGGGATGATCTTTATACGTGACTGGCTAACATCAGACAAATCAAAATGGAGTCTCGTCTGTCCTTCCAAGTCCAACCTTTCCAAAACAGAAAGCAAGACAATGATTCCCTTATGGACCAGCTACAGCCAAGCCATCATCTAGATTTGAAATCACAACCTGAGAAAATAGACAACTCCACCATTCAGGACCCCAAATGATTTGTTCAGCAGAGGAATGAGTCACCACTACAAGCAATACTTACTTCCGTAATCTCGGATGGTGAAGTTCTTGTTCCGGATATCTCTAGGGGATTTAAAGAAGAATCTGTGTCCTAAATTAGGCATGTCTCTGTCCGTAGCACTGAGGGTCTGGATCACCTGGACACACACGAGGTAAAGATGTTTTAATCCCCGAAAATGAGCAGAAGGTCGGTCTTCTGACCAATCACGATCCAGAATGGATTTCCCGAGCGAGCGTTTAATCGGTGTTTGTCCAACGACTCACTGCATATTGTGTGCTAAATCCTGTTTTAGTTGTTTCGAGACATTAGTTTTCTGTGTAAGACACTCAGGCAGGGATTTTGTTTCTCTGCAGTTAACAGGGCGAAGAAATTTAGCAAAGAAATAAATAAATAAACGAAACAGAAAGCTCGGCTGCTTCTAATTATCCGTCAGACGGAGTCGTATGAGCCGTGAGTAGACGACGCGCTAAACTCCTGACCGTGGACGGTTTCAGCACTATCGCTAGCACGCTACAGCCAAAAACCTGTTCATTTCCTGTCGCTTTTCATTAACAGTTCATTCCTGGAAGAAGTCTCCAGGACGCCACAGCCGTCAACCATCGAATTCACCCACTCGACCTTTTTAAGGAGCTTCAGATGTATTTTGAAAAGAAACACACAGCGTTAACTGAACATTACAACCTCAGCGATGGGAATAGACAGCACTCGGTTCTTTTATTTATTTATTTTTTTTACATTTGACAAGAAGCACGGGATTCGATGTCACTTTAACTCGACTGAGAAACTCGAGGACTGAAGGGTTTCGCTGCCGAGAGAGTGACACTCGTTTGGAAAGAAAAGCGTCTATCAATGTCATGCTTTTACCCAAAGCATTTCTGAACAACAGCGGTGTAGCACACACACACACACACACACACACACACACTCACACTCACACACACACACAGTGTGTTTTCTCAGAAGCACAAAAAGCACGTATGTACATAATGTCGCTCTAATAAATTACAAGCTTACACAATACGCTCTAGACACTGTAACTGAGTGACTGAGTGACTGTGATAGACACACACACACTCACACACACACACACACACACACTCTTACCTGGCCTACTTTTGCATCCTCACAAACAAACGCCTCATACGGAGAAGAAAGTTCTGGAGGGAACTCGTTGACATCCAGCACCGTGATGACGGCACTGACTCGACTGAACAGGAGCGGATTGTCTGAAAGATCAAAGCAGGACACGTCCAGTCTGAGACACAACGCTGGCAGGTACACAATGCTGATCTATGATGGATACACAATACTTCACAATGATTCAGAGGCCTTTTACTTTTAATACTTTAAATAAGTTCTAGTGTGGACTTTAATTCTTTAATTATTCTATAATTATGTATAATAATTGATAGGAATTATTAATACATTCATAGCTAAATAAAAAATAACATTTAATTACCTAAATTATAACAATTATATTACTCGTGCATTTTATTTTTGCCTTTAACACTGTAGTTTTTTTTTTTCTTCGTATCAATTTGGATCATTAATAAGCATTTCTTTTTTTGCAATGAATTATTTTATTCTTTTTATTTATTTATTTTTTTTTTTATTAAAATGATAGAATTTTATAAGAACGTCCCTGTGTATGGCTGCATTTCCTGTTACCGTCCACTAGATGGTGTGATGAGACCTTTGTAAGAACATCCCCACCTCAGTAATGGCTTTTGTTCTCTCTTCACTGCACATGTCGGTGTGTTTCGTTCTCTGACGCACTCAGATGAGGCCGACGAAGAGGAAGAGCCGCCAACGATCGACGCGAACGAGGTGGGACCGACTGAGAACAACGTGGAAACTACGCCGCTTAACAACGACCTGCTCGGGTTTTTACACGTCGCTCGTGTCTTGCGTACTTACTGACTTTAGTCGCAACGACTGTGATGTTGTGTTTTGGTGTCGTTTCTCTGTCCAGAGCTTCTCGGGATGAAATCGCGCCTTCGACAGGATCGATGTCGAAGTAATTCTCCGAGTCCGTGCTCCACTCCATGGAGTACCTACAGAGCAGAACGACGCGAACAAAGCCGTCATCAGCTGTGAAACAAGACATTTCAAAATATGCGTAACGTTTGGATAAGCGTTTTGCACAATTATTACTTGTATAGACAACTCCACCAACATAATTCCCTGGAAGTATACTTCATTTCACTTCGGTCGCGACGTATACTATACATGGTATATCCGATGTATATAAGGAAAGAATATCATACGGAATGTATACAAAAGTCTACACACCCCGGTTAACATTGCCGAGAGAGAAGAGAAATCACGTCAGATCTTTTGCTGGAGTTTCGCATTTTTTCTTCCAGATCTTCAGTCTAACAGAGGCCTGGAGCTTTTGTGTCAAAATGCATTGATATTTTGAGCTACCCATGATCCTCTATCTTGACTAGCACCTCAATCCCGGCTAAAGACAAGCGGCTCCGTAGCGCGATGCCGCCACCACCATGCTTCACCGTGTGCTAAATCACATCTTATAGAATCGTTAGCATAAATTTCCATCTTTACGCATTTCGCCACACGGTTTGAGTCGATTATGCGTATGTTTTCGTGAAATTATTCATGATATTCATGAGAAAGGGCCTCCATTTAGCGAGCCTACACCACGGCCCATGAATATGTAAGAATACAAGATATTGCTGGAGGGAGAGACTATTAAGGAGGGAGGGAGAGACCATTAAGGACCGCACACGGGATTTCATTACGCCGCCGTGTCACGCACTAACCGCTGGTGTGTTATTGTGTGTTATTGTATCCCATCGTCTCACGAACTCGGGCTCATGTGCAATAGTGAAATATTAAAAACAGAGCACAGGCAGCCAGTGTGTACCGAATCACCGCAGTGTCCTTCGTGTCCTCTTTATGAAATATTCATCCAGCAACAAATACTGTCAATAACAGTGTCATGCTCTGAAGATCAACAACGCCTCACGTTCGCCTGAGGAAAAAAAAAAACACCCTAAAAACAAACTGCCACAGCATGTCGGATCCGCCGAAACGCCCGAGAAGTGTTGCAATCTGGGTGTGAGAGGCTGCTTCATAGTTGTAAAAGTGTGTGTGTGTGTGTGTGTGTGAGTGTATAAACACCTGATGGGACTGTGCCCAGTGTCGGGGTCGTGAGCATTCACCACTCCGATGATGTTCCCTGCAGCTCCCTCTCGTGTCTCCATGCTGTACTCTGAGCTGCTGAAGATAGGCGCTTCGTCCACGTCCATCACGCTGAGCTTCACCACGGCCAAGTCGCTGTGTGATCCGCCCTGAAGGAAACCCGCGTCCATGTGCGGGTCCGACGCCGATACTTTAAAACTGTGCGACTTCCTGCTTTCATAATCCAGCGGCTGGAACAGAGGAACACGGCGGAAAGTAAAAAAAAAACACTGTGTTACAGTCAACTGTATAAAAGGTGTTACAAGTATTTAAGAAAGGGTAAATAAAGTGTAAAAAAAACCAAAACAAAACAAAAAGCCGTAACCAATCCGAGAGAACCCATGTCACACCCCTCTTCATCTCCTTCCACTGGCTTCCTGTAGCCGCCTGCGTCAAATTCAAGGTCTTGATGCTCACCTACAAGACCTTGTCTGGAACAGCGCCCCCTAGCTCAACTCTCTCCTGAAGGCCTACGTTCCCTCACGCAATCTGAGATCGATTAACAACCGACGTTTAGTAGTTCCCACTCAGCGTGGCTCGAGATCCCTTTCCAGAACCTTCACGCTGACTGTTCCTCAGCGGTGGAATGAACTTCCAACCTCAATCCAGACCACAGAATCTCTCACCGTCTTCAAAAAAACAGCTAAAGACCCGCCTCTTCCGTCAACACCGAACCGACTCATAAAAAAAAAATTAAAATGACTCTGGCACTTACACCTCGACTCGGCACTTTGCTTCTTCTGGAACTCAATTAAAGATCTTGTAGCACTACTCGTATTGTTCTCTGCTTGATCTATCGCTTTGCTCGTATTTTCTCATTTATTTCTCACGGATAAACACGTCTGCGAAATGAATAAACGTCAGTGTAAATGTAAAACAAGCAGCTTAGTAACTTAAGCTCGCTGAAGCTCTTTACACGATGGCGTTACGCCGAATGACGTCACGGTTAACGCGCTACGCATAAACCCCGCCCCTAATCTTGACCTAAACCTGTCTTAAGTTTCCGTAAGCGTTCCTAAGGTTTCACGGCGTCGTGTCTGACAGGGAACAGTGGTGCGATATCAGAGGGACTGAACACAGTGTGAGTGTTTCACATCTCTCTGGGTCTGGGTGTTGTACGTTTCAGATCCTGTCGTATCCGCACATAAAAGCGCAGCGTTTTTCTCTCGTTCTCTGTGCCGCGTGGCATCGGGGCATCTCTTCCTCCGCTTTCCGGTCTCCACTTCCTCTCTTATCTCGGCAGGAGCTTTCTGTTCCTCAAGCGCGCACCGTTGCATCATGACGCGAACGAACCGAGCTGCGTTTCAAATTCCAGTCATGTTGTCAGAAGCTGCATCAGATTCTCCACGCTTCCTACATTCCACTTACAGGCTGCGTGTCGGTCACGCTGAGCTGCGAGCGCTACTGTTTTCCCCTCACCATGCCTGGTGTTTATTATTCCACAGCGCTGACGAATTCTGCGTTCTGATTGGTCGGAAGAGGTCCGTCGGATTTTCTCACCGTTCACAGGTTAACATTAACGCGCTCGTTCTAACGCGTCGTCGTTTCTATAGCAACAGCTCGTTCGCAGGGGTTGCGTATGGCAGACGCGTCACGTAAACGCTTCATTTATTTTATTTCTTTTTAAGTAGGGAGATGTTTACTTAGCATTTACGGAAGGAGTCTCCAGTGTCAGCACGGTGTAACTGTCAGAGGTGAAGCTGTAGTTCCGGACATTTTCATGACAGTGGAGTTTACGCTCGTTTCAAGACCTTTAAATGTAACCGTAATCAGATAAACGTGTGACGTGTCGATCTTTAACAGAGAACATTCCTGAGGTGTAAGAGGAATAAAACACTTCAGGATGTACAGGAAGGTAACAGGAAGTCTTCATCACACCACACCGTCGCTCATGAGCTTATTTCTCAATTTCATTTCTTCTTATTTTGGTGGCCATCTCCACAGACCTCACGTCTGACCTCACGTCTGACCTCACGTCTGACCTCACGTCTCCAGAGGGTTCCTAACGTTCTCTACAAAACTATACTTGACTTCTTTTTTTTTGCATAGATTTATTAGAACCTAATCCGAAGAATCGAAGGCTTTCTCGGCCGGTCTGTGGAAATCTTCACCTCTAGCTTCCCATCATCGCGTCATCTAAGCCGTGACTGATCCTCAGGATGAACAGTGACCAGAAGCTTGTGAGAAGGTTCCCCAGAGAACCACAGCCGACCGTGAGTTCCTCTGGCTTTATTAAATATAAACCAATTGGCTCTGATCGGGGGGTCCGTTGTTTATTCAAGATGTGTTGTGTAAGAGCTTACTCGCGTCCTTTTCAAAGTCCTATAAACACGCGGCATTAAAACCCAATCTGTATCGCAGCCGGAGTGCTTCTGAAGGCGTATTAAATCAATCACACGTGGACGGCTGCGTGAGGGACGTCGTATAACGCCGACGGTTTACGGATCGCTGATGGCATGGAGTCCGGGTTGTTGTTTTTTTTTTTCCGTCTATGATGGAATGAATACCCAAGAAAATATTTAGCATGAGGAATAGTCACCTTCAGAGAGCAATGAGTAAACACATCTTTTTAAAGACGTCGCTTAAAGTCTGACGGTGCGTGCTGGAATTCATTTCTACATTTTTCTTTTTAATAAAACGCGTAAACAGAGTTTAGGAACCCGAACACATCACACGATATTTCTTTTCTTTCACGTATCGCAGACACAACACGTTAGTCGTGTTTGAGACGCCCCGTTCCGGCTCTGGACAGAAAAAAAACAACAACAAAAAAAAAACACCACGTGATGCGCACGTGTCAGGTTGTGTCACCGTCAGCCTTAGCCGCTGACCGCTCAAGTATCTGTCATGGTACTACAAGAGAACAGCGACGCGTGACTCACATGTGATTATACGGCTCGTGGAAAACACCCACACACACTTTCTTCTAAATCCCATGCACTTTTCCGCCAAGTGCCGACGCTCCGAGTGCCATTAAAATGCATATGAAGGCATTATCGGATGAAACAAAGCCTTCTTTTTTTCCCAGATGAAACAAACATAAACATATTTCAGAAGTCTTCCTCCGACGAATTAATCACGGAGGAAATAATCTCACAGGATAATCTCACCGTTCAGGAGTTAAGAAAGAGTTATAGCCTATATATATATATATATATATATATATATATATATATATATATATAAGGGGCGGAGTTTCGAACCTTGGACTTTGACCGAGCCATTGTTCCTGTCACGCTGAAAACGTGACTGGAGATACACTCAGAAGTACGAAGGAATGCCGTTCGAGGCTGATATTAAAAAACGTAAATATGACCGTAAATATGAATGTATTTATTATTTTAGATGCGTATTATTACTTAAAGTGGGAAGTAAGTGTAAGTGTGAGTGCTCGGTCAGCTTATCCTTCAAACCATGTGCACGTTCAAACCACCATATATATGTATTTAAAGCCAAAGAATAGGATGTGCTGCATCAACGATGAGTTATGATGGTAGACTTACGCACGAGCGTAACCCGGCTCTGAATACGCGGAACTTTCCCGGTGTAAATACTGCCGTAAGGTTCGGACCGAATACACTCCTTTGTACTGTTGATCGTTTCTTCTTCTACACCTGAATACTCTAACGGATTATAATCGTAACCATCCAGAACACAATACGTTCCCGTTCGAGTTCTTCCTCGTACGTTCCCCCGCCCCTTTTATTTTTTTTCCCCCGCTCCTCGTCGCCGTCTTTCCGTGAAGCTGCTTCCGGCGAACCCGCGTCCCGTTTTCACTGGGAATCGGATGTACATCTACAGACTTGCTTTGCAATTCAACGCCGCTGACACACGTCGCCAGACTTTAATTCGGTCTTTGCGTTAATTACCGATCAGGCATGAATCCATAATTCGCCTATATTACTCACAAAAGCTCGTTTAGGTTTCTGCGCTCGTGTCTGGTTTTTTTCTTTTCTTTTCTTTTCTTTTTCTTTTCTTTAATATAAAGCGAGCGTGTTAAGCGATTGGGTTTGGATATGATGGAGCGCTAATGAGGCAGAAAATTAAAAAAAAAAAAAGTGCAAATCCTAATAAACTCAGGTGTCAGCGAGGAACACACACTTAAAAAAAAAAAAAAAAAGCGCCCGCCGCTTCTCGGATTTATCTCCCCCTCGCGTTTTCGACAGACAGTGTTACGTACTCGCTCACGGAAAAGCATTAGACTGACACGTTATTCATTAAATCAAAGCAGGGAGCTCATTTGATTTAATGTCAGCAGGAACGCTTTATAGCCGGAATACGTTAAGCTTTCATAATACATTAGTGAGATAAACGACGGACTGCAAATCGATCCTCGACGCTGAAGGATTTGCAGGCGGGTTGATCAGATCCGTGAGCTCGGGTTGATCCGATCTAAATAATAAAGTGTGAAAGAGAGCTGTACGTTATGGTCACCGCCGTGCACAGTTTTCTCCACCGACCTCCTCTTATAGCTGCAAACCTGATTCCCTGAAGCAAGGAGACACCCCAGAATGCACTGCTTCAGCATTTCTCCAAGGTGCCCATGCAAAAAAAAAAAAACAAAAAAAAAACGGTTGTGTCATTGACCCTGTTCTCAGTTCTCAGCCCCACGGTGAGGATTTCTCATTCTCATATTCATTTTCCTGGCTTGTGTGGGGTTTTTTTTTTTTTTGGGTCAGCAGATATGCTTCTGCAGAGTCAGGACTGGGTGACTTTGTTCTCCAGATGCTCTGGAGTTTGAGTGCAGCTTGGGGAATACAAGCGGAAAAATAAAATTCAATCAGAACAGTGGCGGTACAGTAGGAGGAGAGACGGAGGACGAGACGGAACACACTTTGCGACGATATAATAATAAAAAGAATGATTATAACAGATGCGGATACTTTTGTGTAATTGCGTAATCGCGTATTTTTGCTTTTCTTTCCATCCTTTACCTACACCGAGCTCCTCCGCACTGCAGATACGCCAGATCTTTGTATCTGGAGTGAGAGCCTGAGAGTCTCAAACAGTCATCACGGAGCCACAGAACCCCACTGAGCTAAACCGCGGTAATGATGAAGCGATCCATCTCTCTGGAGAACGAGTGCACTCCAGCCTCGTCCTCGAGCTTTTACCGAAGCACTTACACGCGTACGTGCCCGGCGACGTGAGTGGGCTCTGTTAGATGATGTGCGGGGGATTTCTACTTGTCACATCACATCAAGAGGTAGCAGAGCTGATCGCCGAGCAACAATTTATTTATTCATGCTTTTCTGAAGTCCAAGAAAGACAGACCGGGTCTTTTTCGTTTTGCCGAAAAAAGACACGTCGTGTCGTTTTCGAGAGCTTTTGCGTCTGCGGGTTTTTGTGCGTCGGGGATGGCGGTTTGTCCTGAGGAAAGTTGTAACCTCCAGTAAGGAGATGATGGATCTGATTTTTGATTGGAGTGGGCAGTGCGTAGAAAATAACAGTTTTATGGCTGGTAATGCATTATTCACGGAGTTTGGGGAGGACGGTAGGCTGTAATAATAGGCGCTCACCCTCGGGGCGAAAGCAGACGTGTGTAAAATATGTTGGCGTAAAGAAGCACAAGTACGAGTCAGCATAAAAATGAGTGTTTTTTTTTTTTTTAATTACGCAATATAATCAGGAACATTAAATAAGCTGGTCAGATACCTGAACACAACTGAGAAAGCCTGAGCTTTGATGAGCTAGCAATTATATTTGCAAGTGAGATAATATAATTAGTCAAGGGTTCGAGTCCCACCGTGGGCCTGTGTGGGCGGAGTCTGCATGTTCTCCCCACGCTGCGGGGGTTTCCTCTGGGTTCTCCGGTTTCCTCCCCAGTCCAAACACATGCACGGTAGGCTGATGGGCGTGTCCAAATTGTCCGTAGTGTATGAATGGGTGTGTGAGTGTGTGTGTATGTGATTGTGTCCTGCGGTGGACTGGGACCCTGTCCAGGGTGTAACCCCGCCTTGTACCCCATGCTCCCTGAGAGAGGCTCCAGATTCCCCGTGACCCTGAAGGAAGGATAAGCGTGTAGAAGATGGACGGATGGATGGATAATATAATTAGATAATAAACTAGTGTGTATTTTGAAAGTTGCCTAGCATGCTAGCTAACATCAGGCGAAATTTTTTATTGTGCAATTTAGAGTAAAAGCGAGTTTTCTGGCAAGTTATTATTATTATTATTATTATTATTATTTGCACATAATTTCTCACCGCTCGTTATGCTAACACTAATCCTTGCATATTTAATCGCTTCTTGGAGTTCTGAAAGAAAAAAAAGTCAAAAATTTGTTTACATTTTTGTTTACTTTGTATTGCTCAGCCATCTGTTGATCTAATTTTTCCTTCTTTATTTACGTGCTTTATACATTTAATTTCTTTCTTTCTTCTTCTTTTTTTTTTTTTAAATTATCGTATTATCTTATATTTAAACATCTCGATTGTTTGGTAAAATAAAATTTTACAATACGATAAAAAAAATAATAATTATTTGGTCTGATACCTTTATTCAGATAAATAACACACCAATTTATTTATTTATTTTTTTAATCTAATTCCTTTGTCATTCGTTTTTTCTGGGTGTAACTAAAAAAAAAAAAAAAAAGAAAGAAAAATCAATGTAAGTTTTTTTTATGAACCTTTTTAAGCACAACAATGCCCTCCTGCGTGTGTCGGTCGGTGTAGATGTCGAACATGGAGCTGCTGTCTCCTGGTACGATTCTGTACTCCACTACGGCATTCGTCCCCATGTCCAGATCGTGAGCTTTAATCTTCCCCACTGAGGAGCCCACCGGCACCGACTCAGGAACTCGCAGGTGAAAGACACCTGTTAGAAAGGACCAAAAGCATGGTGTGATTTAGAGGAATAGAACAAATCAGCAGCAAACCTGTCACTCAGTATAAGACTTAAAGAGGATCGCAGCGAGAGTCGGAGGCTGGAGGTAGTTAGTGCTCATTATCCACTAATCACTCCAGCAGCTCGGGTAGAGCGTACAGGCATCGCAATCACGTGTGCAAATCCGACAAAGCTGTTTGTATTTGTGTCAGTGAGACCCCCGACTGGCTTAATCTTAGACGAGCGTGGATCCACTGCCCCGAAATGTGCCGGGTCGCTCTTTACAGCAGATCCTCGTTGCTCGCAAAGCCGTTCCTCGTTAATTACAGCGCTGAAGGATTCGGATAATTGCTCGCGGCTGCTTTCGATCCGTCAGCTCTCGTCCCTGCTGTTTGTACACAAAGCACATTTCGGGGATTCTCAGATAACGCTGGATTTAAACGTGACCGCCGATGGAACTGGAATCACCGGGAATGCCACGTAATCTCGTGGGTTTTCGATGAGGCGCTGTGGTGATTTATGGGATATATTGGGGTATATAAGAGAAATTAATGGAAGCCAGTCCTGGAAAGCTAAAATGGCTTTGGAACTCTTCATAAAACTCCAATTAAATGCCATAGGGTTAGAATGCCATGCACGAACACATTAATTAAAGTCTGAACTTCTACAGTCCTTGAGACTCACACTGAACGTTCTGCATTCAATCGGACGAATTAATTAACGGGTAAGATAAAAGTGCAATAGTACTTCTTTAGAATCTTTTTTAGCAGAACATCATAAACATCAGACCACATTCCAACAGGCAAAATCAGTAAGGATCTAAGAGTCCGCATTCCAATATTTCTGTGGATATCTCATGCACTTCAGTAAGCATGGCATAGAAATCAGACGATATTCCATAATATTCCATTAAGAACTGCATAGATATCCAACAATAGTCCAACATTCCAATGGCTAACTCATTAAAATCCAGTAAGGACCCCACAGAGACCCAGTAAAGACCCCACGAGGATCATATTGCAGTATTCCAATGAATAACCCATAAAATTCCATTAAGATTCCAGTGGAGATCAGACTATATTCCAAGAGATAACCCATGAATAGGCGTATCCTATAGGAACTAGAACAATTCAACAGGAACACCATAAAAACCAGGTCATATTCCAGTGTATAAACCATACACATCCCTTTAGCTTGCGAGATCTCAATGACACTCCCACAGCACTCCAACGGAACGCTTACCGGAAACGTAACGGCAATCCCCATGGGAATTTTCCATAAAGGTAAAGTCGCATGGACGAGAAACCTCGCCTGCCATTTTTATTTCATTTGCATTATCTTTTTTCCGTTTTTTCTTTCTAAATCCAAATCCACAATGCAAATAAAAAAACAGAAGCTTTAAAATGCCGTTAAAGCGAGTCCCTACAGGTGAATCTGGTCATTTTTAAAAACCACAGATATGACAATAAATCCCCAGCTCCTCCTCGCGTAAAACAAATGACATTTCTTCATGCAAATGAGGCTCAATCTAAATAAATATCCGTCAAATTGCAAGTTTATTACAATAACTCTAGTCTTCGGATGAAGTGAGAGTGAAAATATTTATTATTTCACGGTGAAGAGGAAATCTTTCACAGAAAATATTTCATTGTTTTATCGTTCAATCAAGAAAATACCCATGTGTATAAAATAAATATAAATCAATGTCATTTTGAGAAATTCCTCTATAATATCCATCGAATCAGAACATTTCAGATGTTCAGAAACAGATATGTTCGGGGGGGAAAAAAAAAAAAAAAAAACCTAAACAAATTGGTTGGTTAAGGACACATGACGTAACGTGATTGTGAAGTGGGCGGAGCTAAACCTTGTAAATTTCTGACATATCATCATTTCTACATGTAGCACGTTGCCTTTGGTATTTCCCGAGTGTGTGCACATGTCGTGACGTACTTTTAGCAAACCTCGGTGGATTATCGTTGACGTCAGTGAGGGTGATGTTGACGGTGGTGGTTCCAGCCAGACCTCCCAGCTGTCCGCCCATATCTTTGGCCTGGATCACGACCTGGTATGACTCTTTGATCTCGCGGTCCATGTTGGGTAACGCGATCCTTATCACACCTGAGCACACGAGGAAGGACGCCGAGGGGGCGATAGAAAGCGGGTAGGGTTGGTTAGTCAGGGTACAGTTTATTTAAATTAAATTTTCCTTTGATGGCTCAGCAGAGATGGAGAGATAGAGTTAGATTTTTTTTTTTTTTTTTTTATAGCTTTTCATTAATCAACGTCCCTAAGAGCCGCAACCTGAAAGGTGAGCGGTTGACATTCCGCTAAAGGCTAATCAACTGTAATAGTTCGTCTCTCACAGGGCGCACCTTTTGATCAGAAAAATGCAGCTCGACAAAATGCCAACGCGAGACGTCGAAAGAAGGAAAAAAAACAAATAAAAAAAAAAGAGCGAAATGTTTATTTCCAGACTTGGAGGTTGGAAGATGATCAGAAACCTCATGCAGGCTTTTCATCTCACACCTTTATGACTTATTAACATCAAGCAGCTAAACACTATAATTACAAACCCTAATTATAGACAGACACAGACACGGCGCTGGTTTCACGAGCGCACGATGTAGATCAGGTACGTACCGGTTTTGGGTTCTACTGAGAAGTAAGGCTGCCCGTGTAGGACGCTGTAAACGATCTGGGCGCTGTTTCCGTACGTGGGATCGTCCGCATCGGTCGCCGTGACTCGCGTCACGTACGTGCCTGTACAAAACACACTGCGCTGACGTTCATTCGGAATCATTTTGCAAGTTGTGTATTTCTTCAACATCTTCAATCAGCGCTTTCCGTCTGATCGCGTGGCGCAGAATCGTCTCCCGACTGTGTATGTTTTCAGCCCCCAAGCTTCATATATACGTGAATTCAAATGTCTGTGGGAAATATTGGTGACATATAATACTGTACTTTTTCATGTTTAATCATTAAAGATGGCTCCGGCGTCGAGAAATCGTCCTGGATACGTTCGTAACGGGTAGAACACATCAATACAGGAGTCATTACAAAACAAATGAAACATTATTAGAAATCAATACACATCTCATGACATATGGACACATGTATAGGAAGTGTTCATTAAATACAACTTTTCCAAATGAAGTGGTTAACCTGACACTTAAATACGAATACGTTTATTCGACGTTTAATGGATTTGGGGGAATATTAATTGAGGTAGATTTTAAGTCAATTGTGAAACGAGTGATTATAAACCGTTTATTGACCAAATCTTCAATTAAACTGTTACCAAACTCTGCACCAGACAGGGACAATGGCGTCGAAAGACTATCAACGGCACGCACGCAAATAATACATAAATGGTATGAAGTCATATTAAAACTGGACTCGCTTTCCGTACGGAGGCGGGTGAGGTGATCACGGCGGAGTTGTGTAACTATTTTTGATCTTTATTCTCATGGACAGTGCTTTCCTGCATCTGGAAAGATTG
This sequence comes from Ameiurus melas, assembly GCA_012411365.1. Lineage (NCBI taxonomy): Eukaryota > Metazoa > Chordata > Actinopteri > Siluriformes > Ictaluridae > Ameiurus > Ameiurus melas. Next base: position 22,886,051 of record CM022770.1, on the reverse strand, counting down.
CTCTGTATTTTACCTTCTATAAAATGAGCAGTGGAAATAAAATGAGCTCCAGGTAATATATATTCCATCTGAACTGACATGTTGGAAATATTCCATTATATTGCATGGGAAAAGAAGTTTTGAGCTATATATATATATATACACTGTGTATATAATCTTCACTGTAAAGATTTGTGATTTATAAGCTACAGAAAACACTTATCTCATGTGAATCAATCATAATTTCTACACAATGACTTCCTCTGGGAGGAACTTAGGTAGCGCTTAAATGTTATTCCAGCTGAATAGTATTTCAAACTGTATTTCAATAAATGCAATTGCAATGAAAATCCTCACATCGGTTAATTGTGTGCTTCCAATCGCAGCAATTTCCCAGTTTAATATATATATATATATATTTAGCAATATTTAAGCAGATTGTTTTGCCAGCTGGGTTTTAAATAAAGTTTTTCTTTTTTTTTTTTTTTTTTTAAATAAAACCTTTCAAATAGTCTGAACGTGTTGAAGATGTGAATTTGAAGTAAGGTTTGTCGAGACATCGACGCCCCTGTTCTCTTCGCCCTGACAGAACCTTATAATACTAAACTCACAAATTGTTACTGAAAATACATGAAAGTGCGCGTACGACCAATAAAGACACGGAGCTCGGTTGCCAGAGGACCGCCTCCCGGGGGAAATGAGGAAGTGGGTCAATAACGAAGCTCCAGGTCAATCCTCTGCGAAAGAGAATGACACAAGCAGCTGCTGCAGAGCGGTCCGTGAGAGGACGTCCTGAAGACCCGGCCCACTCATTAATATTCATCAACAAATCATCGCGTTATGGAATGCAGAGTTGGTTTAAAAAGAAACACCGAATATTGTCATATTTCATAACCGATATCTGTTTATTTATCCTATTTGATTTGAACTCGCATGTCAATCACTACGATTAGCCAGGTTTGCTAGCAAACGAGCTGACATTATAGGCAAGGTTTGGTAGCTTTAACGTTAGCTTTCACACCCCTATCACTCGCCGAAACGGAATGATTAGCCTCGACCTTAAATCCAATATATTTTTCCATCGTAACCGCTACCGAGCGAATGCTCGAACAAAATCAAAAGAAAACAGACAGAATTGAATCTCGTCATAAAACCCCAAATATTTGGGTTCTGTAGAGAGCAGGAACTAAATTAAATGCTTATGGGGAATGTCTGCGTTTAAGATTAAAGCCTGAAGGATTAGACCTGAGTCATATCTTCTGAAATCTGTTGTAATGAAAAAACAAAACAAAACAAAACAAACAAAAAAAACAAAAACAATAGAGGACAGAACATCGTGGCCAAATCCTATCCCTTTACAAAGTTGTCTCGGGGCAGAAATCCTGAAGAAATAAATCCTCGTGTGCCTCATCATCAAGAACAAATATGCCATGCCAAAACAAAGAGACTCTGCGAAATGGTGTCTGAAGAAATGTAAATAGTAAATCTTCGCAAATAATTGAATCGAGTCTTCAACAGTGTCTCAAAGGAAACGCAATTGATCTATACGAGGATTTTACACGGCGTGTGTAGGAGGAACAGAAACTTGGCCTTTAAAATATCTGTGTGTGTGTGGGGGGGGATAAAAAAAGCGCCATGCTGTAGCAAGGAAATTAAAATATTAGTCGAAAGCGTAGTACATTTAATATGCGGGTGATGGCAACCCAAAGGAATAAACCATTAAGGTATTTTATATGAGATCCTCTGACATTGGTTATGTGTAGGAGGAACAGGACTGAGAGCAGTTTCCAAACTATGACTCATTACTCTGATTTTGACTACAGGGCAATGTATGAAATCCTTATCTCCGTTTTTCTCGTTCTTACCTTTCTCGCTCTTTTTTTTGTGGCTTGAACAGTCCACTTTATGTACTGCTAACAACGTCTAAATTATATATATATATAAAAAACATACTTGCGTGAATAAATAAAACACAATCGAAACTCGAGGTTGTTAAAGATTGCAGCTTCGGTGTTCGGGATGTGAACCTTGTTGTCGTTGTTTACCTAATTCTCTAAGTAGGTTTAAGAAATGGGGTTCAGTTTAACGTAACCAAGAGGAAACGTTTTTTAAAAAAAAATGGATTCTGGAAATAGTTTGGATTTGGGAAATGTTTTGATGCGTTTCAGGGGAGCGAATTGTGCAGGTTGTGATTCATACCGATGTGAAGACACTCAGCTTACCTACAGGTGACATCTCGGGGACACTAGCGACATATGGACCCTCCAGGAACTTGGGCTCGTTGTCGTTGATGTCCTGGACCTTGATGACGAACGTGGACTCTGGTTCGAGGGCTCTTCCTGTGAACACATCCATGGCCTGCGCCCTTAGCGTGTAGTTCGGCTTCTCCTCACGGTCCAGACTCCTCAAGGCATGGATGTCTCCTGTGCTGGGCTCGATGGTGAAAATGGTCCCGACTCCTTCTCCAGACAGCGTGTACTTCACCAAGTTATCTCCTCGATCCAGGTCACTGTGTAGCTGCAAGGTTCATCATAATGAGACACTTCAGCCGAAATCACGTTATGCCGATGGGGAGAAAGTAGGACAAAAAAGTGCTCACAGCTAAGAGTAAGCAGATTTATGAGCCGGCCAAGGCTCATCAAGCACAAGGATCATCATAGGATTCTGTCCTCAACCACCTTTTGAGCAGTTGAGATGACGTTAAAGGAGCAAGTCAGTGACATTTAATTCAGGACACGCGTGTAATTTTTTTTGGGGGGGAAGCTCTCACAATAATACATCCCCACTGTCCGTGAAACTTCAACCTATCAGGACCAAGTGCCTCCACTAACTTGTCAGTCATGTTGCCTTTCAATGTAGAAAGTTCCGACTCGTCTGCTAGCATTACTGCTTTGAATACATTCATTCATTAATCTTCAGGAACAGCTTTATCCTGGTCAGGGTTATGGTTATGGTCCATGTGGTTACGTGACCTAGGGACAACCTAGAGTACGCCAATACACCCACTGGAATGCTCTTTAGAGGTGAGAAGAACCTGGAGAACTTTAGGAAAGCCATGCAGACACTGGGAGAACATGGGGGGGGGAACACTCAGAGACCCTGCAAGTATCAAGTTAGCTATGAAGGAAATGCATCTCTGAAGTGTGGAAATAATTCTCATAAAGACAAAGCCTTAAAGATCCACCCACGGCGCCTTTTTCAACATGCCAACGGACGGAAAATATCCCATTCAGTAATGCATAAAGGACTACTGAATAAAGAATTCATTACTTAGCGCTCTGAGCTGACGTTATGGTACAGGATAATCCTCGAGTCATAACAGGGGTATAAAACGGGCTCCGTGCTCCGCTTTATCTATACGGTTAATCTTTTCTAAAGGACATCGTTAAGGTTACGAATGAAAAAAAAACGGACCGCCGTTCGATCTCCGTCCACCCTGACGAAGACGTCAGCTGCCGGTGTGTTCTCGCGAGGTGTTCCGAGGTTACACTTTAGTCTCTTAATGCTGGTGGCGTGATGAATTTTCATTCCAAAGGTCACACAGAGAGAACAAATCGTCCCGCCGAGATAATCTATTCTTAGTGTAAAAGTCTGATCGCTCCTCATATGAAAGCAATTACTCACGCGTTTTCGTTTCTGTTCCATAATCAACCTGTTTAACGCATTCGGAGGGTTATCTCGACTCAGCAAACCCTACAAACGTTTCTCCTCGCTTTTAAGCCTGATTCAGCCGAGTCTGTCCTGGCCGAGCCTAGTTTATCGATTTTTTTAGAGCGATTAGAATCGACAGGTCTAATTTCTCCACATCTCAATCAGAGCAAGTTGGAGCGTATTGAATATTCGACTACGGATGCAGTCCTCCCTTAGGGAAAAAAAAAAAAAAAGGTTAAATCTAGGACACAGCTTTCCTAGCGGAATGTTTCCAAGTGGAGGAGGAAGAAGAAGAAACTTTTAATTATCTAAAGAATCACGTTTGCACGGTGCGTAATGTGTATCGGTCAAAGCGTCAAATCGGAAGAAATTTCGTCAACGAGCCAATAAAAATTGATCGGGAAATAAACACAGTGAGCACATAAAGCGCAACGGTGGACAGTTTTTTTTTTCTTCTTTGTTTACAGCAATTTGTAGAGGATTGCGCTTTTTATGTATTTATTTATTTATTTATTTATTTATTTATTTATTTATTTATTTTAACTTATTAAAGAACGCAGAATCCACAAAGAAGCATGAAGTCTCCTCCGTCCTGACGATGTTGGAAAACTTACAAGTTACCGCTTTACTAAAGCGCTGACACCGGAGACTCCTTCCATACGTGTCGGGTCAAACGTCCGCAGGACGAGTCCGTGGGAATGAGCCGCTAGTACAGACATCCTAAGGTATTAGAATGAGCACATTCATATAAAGCTGTGATTTTGCAGCCGCTGTTCTGGAAAATGTCTGAACACCCGAGTAAGATTTCAGGGAAAATGCAGAATAAGGCTGTAATTGGAGTCTCTTACCACACTGTAGTCATCAGACCCCCTACCCACCACCAGAACAAATACACTGCTAAGCTATAATAAGCACGCAGATTTGCATTTACAGCGTGCAATTATAAAAAAAATTTCCTTTCTGGCAGTTCTGCGATTTGAACTCGAATCCTTCCAGTCACTACAACAGAACCTTAATCACTGAGCTAGCACCACTGCCACTCTTCCTCTGACTCCCAGCATGGGGTAAATTTACCGATTACTTAATTGCACATACTGTGCAGTATAATCGCACTCTCCCAGCACTCTGCACTCCAACAGTAGAAGTCTGAAAGATGTTCTCTGGGCAATCTGGAACAAATTCTCCAACGTGAGTTGGACACGGCCTTACACGCAGGGAGGAACACAGTGCGTCATCCTGTTCGAGGAAAATAATCAACAACGTTGTGGTGTGATGGAGTCACCGTCACAGTCGCTACTTGAAGTGGGTTATTTTTTACTGTAATGGCACGTTTTTATTTTTGATTAAAATGTTTTCTATGTAAAAAGAAGGACACTTCATTCTTGTTATCTTACTTGTAACTATAGTTACGTTTCTGTCATATACGCAGCTTCATCTCGGGCTGGTGACAGTAGAGACTCCTTCCGTACATGATAAAGGTTGAAACGGCTGCTTAGCGAAAACGTCACCATATCGACGACGACGCACGTTTCAAAACGTGGCGCGCCTGCCGTACGTGCGGACGAGCCGTTACCACGGAGACGACGACGTATTAAAACGAGCGCACTGATACAAAGCTGTGATCTGCAGCTGCGCTCCTGTCGGAGCCGCCGTTATCGGAAATCAATCGAGACCTCCTGACCAAACCGAGTCGGACCGATTTTGACTCACCGGCGTTGAATGAACTTTTATAGAGAACATCAATAAGCTCCGAAAGTTACAACAAATGTAATTTCGGCATCTGGGTTCTTGGATATTCTCAAGGTTTCTCCCGGTTATCCTCATAAAGGGTTTTTTGTCGAGCTGAATTTCTGTTAAAAGCGCAAATTGAAATTCTTTTCAGTTCCGTGCTACAGTCCCCCCCACCGCCACCCCTTATTGCTCAACCCTTTTCTTTATCGCTTTTTATACAATACTCAAACGTCTGAAAATGGATCGTACCGAGATGCCACCTTTGATCACATTTCACATTAAGCTTTGCGCAACTTCTGATTCTTCTTCACTTCTGATTGCTTCAAATGTACCGTTCAAATCACTGAGAAATGACTGCAGTCGACAGCTCTGTACAGTGTCATCTCAATGTGTTTATGTGTACATTACACACACACGCTGTTAGCGTTCGGTGGGAATTACTTGGGGATGAACCTTTGAAGGAAGAACATGAGCTCCTGAAACGCGAAGAACTTTTGAGGGCCCTTTGAGATATCGATGTAAGCTGGAGTGTCGGAAAATTTCAGCTCTATGGAAACTAAATGATTCCGCTCGGGTTTTTGAGTAGATACCCGGTCATAAAACACAGGAAGACATGGTCAAGCTGGTAAAGCTACAGATGTCTGAATTACTGCTATGAATGCAGCATTGGAGACAAGTGGTTTCAAGGAAAAAAAAAACAGCACAGCAGAAAAGAGAGTAGAAAATCTATCATTATTTACATAAATACTATGCTGGAGAAGCTGGAAAATGCAGTCTCGAGACCCTGTGTCCAAATTGAGATGCGCTCGAAACGTATAAACCAACGGACCGAGGCGGGTCTACCAGCTCGACGTGGGTTTCGGTGGGAAACATGCTAAAGTTACGGCATCGAGGTGCGTCACATCACGTTTAAATCTACTACCAGTCACTATCCTGGGCTACCAATCACTGTCCTGGGCTACCAATCACTGTCCTGGGCTACCAATCACTGTCCTGGGCTACCAATCACTGTCCTGGGCTACTGAGTTGTCTATATACTCTGAAAGTTAATATTCTTCACCTTCACCAAATTCAACGACTCTGAACTCTTTGTGACGTGTGAAGGTCACCTTAACTACTAGAGAAAGAGTGTACGTTTTCCTCCACACCTCAAAGTCATTGCCTCGTCCAATCTTTTGATGTACAGCCAAGTTCTAAAAATGACTCGGTGAGCACTGACCACGTCTTTCACACTCCGCAACGTTCCGTCCGATTCCCTTTTAACCAGGTTAGAGGAGGCCAGGGCTTCTTCTCTTAATGTGAAGGAGGGCTCAATAACCCAGCTGCCGCAGCTCTGGCGTCTGCATTACCGCACGGCAATCCCTTGTCCGCCCTGACACGACTCCACTAGACCTAACGTGATGGTTCAATTTGACCGTGATCCCATTTAAGCTTAAGGTATGGCTTTCTCAACAACTGAGCCTTGATATTCAATTTGGAACATCTGAGAGAATATAAAATCCCTTTAACCCGATGCCTTCGCACTGAATGCACAATCGATGCTCTCAATGGCTACACGTTATACCGCAAGTTACCCCGCCATAAGCAACGGATAATAGCATATCCCTCATGGACGATTAGACCTCTGCAGAGAACATCAATCAGTAAGCAATCGGCAAACACTATCCGATGAAATTCTCTGTCGGGGCTTTGCGTGTTCACCAGCATCCACACATTTGGGCGTATACAAAAGACCTGTGGGATAGCATCACTATGCAGCCTTTTTCATTTTTAATTTTTTATTTTTACGTCATTATTCACGGATTTACTCTCATTAGATGATGGACTGTTTTGAGAGAACAATTTAATAAGGAAGCGGAAAGGTTAGAAAAGACCAAACAAGAGGAAGTGGAACGTGTCTGAGATCAAAGCTATCCGTTTTATCAGAGGTGAAGCGATGCATACGTATGAGCCTGCTGAAAGATTCAGGCTTCATCGACTGGTTTGTCCCAACGAACAGGAGTTAGCTTGCATTATAGACCTTACTATGAAGACCTATCTCGATTCGTTGCGGTACATAAATCCACCGTTCAAACAGTCCAGCGTGTTGACATGCACGTCCAAGAGGAACGTCGCTAATTCCACGTCCAACTTCGGGAAAATTTTCCAGATGTCGGAAGCGTGGGGTAAATATTTGTCTACGCTGAGAGCTTAAACGTGGATTCCACCACTGAACAAAACTGAAATAGGGTCAGAGTGAAGGGACGTTGGGGGCGTGTCTATAGAAAGATGATTTACAGAAGGTCCAGGTCAAGACAGTCCATATCCACGTACTACACTTATGCTGTCGTTGCTTAACCCTCCTTTCATGTTGGAAAAAAAAAGAAAGTTACATCCATTATGTTATGGGTTAAAATGACTTCCATAGTTTAAATAAACACAACAACAGCAAGGAAAAAGCTTCACGCAGTAAACCTTTTTAGAAGAAATATTTGCATATTAAGTTCATGACCCAGAATGATCAGCACAGTTCGAAGGGTATTTTATTAGTATAGAGCTTGGGATAAGTGGTGTACCTTTCCAACATACTGCGGTTCAGATCCCATATACTCCTCCAGCACAAAGAACTGGTTCCACACCCATCCTCGTTTGACTCTCTGAATCCCCGCCATGCCGTGCCTCCTGTGCTCCCTCAGACCCCCGTGGTGCTCCTTTCCCCACCTGTGCATTGGAGAAACCAAGCTCTTGTCCAGGATACACCAAAGGAACAGCAGCACACAGTTCCCCGTGAGCATTGGAAACGTTTCGGCTTGGACCTTCAGCTTGGAATACTAAACGACTCTGAGAGCCGGATGATGACGGACGCCGAATCCGGGGTAAAATATGCCACAGTGCCTCGATGACATTGATAAAGATCTGGGGCTGCTTGAAATTTTCCAGTGTTCCACCTGTAAGAAAGAGGAGATTACATGGATCAGAACATTCCCGTTCCAAATTTCCAAGCACGTCCGGGATGATCTATTGGGTTGTTTGATGCGTCCATATGTATAGAGAAGAAAAGAATTGGATGTCTTCTCTGTAATGCCCTATTCTGCTTTTTATCTTTGAAGCACTAAAGCGTATCTTTTTGCCCCCTCGAGTGTGATGTAATCTTACAGGAAGGATTTTTATTTATTTTTTAATTTTTTTTTACGGATCTTGGTGCAACAGGAATTTGAGCAAACGTGGATAATTAGCACTCCGGGTTTTAAGATTAGAAAGTTTGAGAAATGTAAACATACGGACAAATTGAGCGACGTAAGCTTTCTGACAGGACTCCAGGAGTACGTTAGGAGGGTAATGTATTGGTTGTTTGCAGTGCATTAGTCTCTAAAATGAGCCTGCCTCAGAATCGAGGATGCTTATGGCCTGATTATGCAGATGGTTTATCATGAGCACTGGGAAAATACACACTCTGCAACTGCATAATCGGGTCCAAGAGAACCCCTCGACCGTGCTGGTGAACCAAATGAAGGTACATTGAGACGAAGTTCGACATTGAAATATAAAGACACAGGAAAGCTCGGCGCCGCTCTCTGTGGAGAACGCGCCCCGTAATTATCTAGGTCTACCTAATGTCGATGAAAAAGAACGGTGAAAGGGAACGTCAATCAAAAATGCTAATGTGGCTAGAAACAGTCAAACATACGTCACTCAACAATGCTAATCGGCTAACGCAGAACGGCTCGGTGACGTGCGTTTTTAGTGATTCCTTCCGTTCTTTTAAGAGTTAGTTAAAGGTGTGAGAAGTCTTTGAGGCAAATCTAACGTGCCAGATACCTCGGAGGAAAACGTGTTTTCGCTAATCGCCAGACGGCCTCAAATAGCAAGTGATGACAGTTCTCAAGCAGTCGCGGAGCTCGTGTTGAGCGTCCACAGGAACACCGCACCGTCCCCGGAGACCGGACTTGCATCTCATTACACAACAGGCCTGTCGATTTCTGCATGCTGATGAATTTTCTGACAGTAGTGCAGCTGCAAATCACAGGTTTATATCAATCTGCTCATGCTAATATGTTATTGTTTCTATAGTAACAGCTCATTCACAGGGACTCTCTCCACTCTACTCTACAGAACATGAACATTGAACATCGATGGAAGGACTCTCGAGAGGAATAAAGCACTTCAGGATATTCTATTATAGCAATATAATCATCTACACGTCTACAATAACTACGCTCCATCACGACACCCAGATGTTATGAACATTTTTCACGTGACATCGTACCTAGTTACGCACAATATGCTAGCTACGTGATTTGCGTTGAACAACAACAACAACAACAACAACGGCTAAAAAAAAAAAAAAAAAACCTAGATAAAACACCGGGAAGTCTTTCAAAAAGTTATGCGTATGAGAGGAATTATAGCCGGAAACGTTCAAAAAGACGTAAACGACGGTATCACGCGGCGATGGTTTGGAACTGAAGGAGCTGCCGCTTCTTCACGATGAAAAGAAACTGAATTTATTACGTCTAGTTATATGAACTGTTCTCTTGGCTGATGTGTAAGATGTGCGTTGTTATGCTGGAGCGTGAACAACAGGAAACCGCTTCAGGGCGCTTTGCATTAGCAGTCTGGAGTAGTTACAGGACTAAGCTGCTTATTGCTGAATAAACATTCGGCGTTTCAGTAGGCCGCAGCTGGCCGAATCACCGAACCTGCGCTGTCACATTCGGTTAGCGAAAAAAGAGGCTATTGTTAGCCAGGAGCTTGCAGCTAAGCAGAAAGTTAGGAGGTAAGCAAAAGGGTTGTTTGAGGAAGGGAGCTGACAGCGCACCCACGCATGAGAGATTAAAAGCAAAAGAATGCAATTCCTGAATATTCTTGAGCTTTTATTCTGCTATAAGAAGGGAGGAAACAATGCAGGGTCATGCTAGCCAAAAACCAACAACAAAGTAAGTCGTTCTAACTCTGTGAAGTCCATATGTAAGGAATACAACACTCTGTGGCATGCTGTAGTAGGAAAATAATCGACGACGGACTTACTGCGACCTCCCCAAAGATGAATATTCTCCTACAACTGCACATCCGCAAGTGTTATATTCCCTTTTGTTCCACATCAGTCATTAAGAATGATGCATCATACTTTTTTTATCCATATTTATAGTTGCATTTAATGTTGCGAAGCATCTGCGAAGCACGTTCGAGTCTGTCTTCACTTACGCCACAGTCGTTCCCGCACCAGTGTCTCTGTTTTCCCTCTCTTGAGGTTAATAAGACAAAAAAAAAAAAAAAAAAAAACGCCACAAATCTTAAAGTTAGACCTTTTACCCCTGAGTGTTCCACAGCGCTGGCACTGGAGACTCCTTCCGTAGTTGTTAAAGTAAAGTCTTCTTTATTACACACGTTTGTAACCTGTTTATGTGGAGCGTCTAGTGCACTAGTCAGTGTGCCTGTGGATGCAGGTGTTGCTATAGAAACGACGACGTATTACAACGAGCGTGTTAATATCCTAAACCGGCGATTTGGAGGCGACTGTCAGGGCTGCTGTTCTAGAAACTTCCAACCAATCCGAAGCTAGGTTTCAACACCCACGTCATTAAATCTCGAAACCGCTGGAACTCTGATTAAAGTGGATTCCAATTAACAGCCAACATCTCTCACTCTCGAAAGTTCAACTAAATCAAGCTAGCGAGCAGGGATTAGCATCAGCAGAAGCAACATATGCTGCCTCTGGCACACAGTCAACATCGCAATGGTGCGAACTGGCATCTTGGTGTCTGCGTTCTCCTCAAAATATGGAGCGAAGATGCTATTTTTGCCACCAGATATGATTAAAATGAAGATATCGTCCAGAGGGAGAAGGAGAACAAACAGATTGTTGGCTTTCGAAAACGGCATTTATATTTATTAGCACGTCACCATATTGGCCGTCCGCCTCTCTGTGAATGATTACAGCATCCAGGGAAGACACGTGGACTGTGTGTCTCACTTCAGCAGCATGATTTAGTGCAGTATTCGCTTCTAATTGTGAACCGATTCCATTCCTTTGTACATAGAACAAAAAACGGCGACGTGCTGGACGAGAAACGCATAATAACGAGACGTAACACAGCTACGCCAACACACCAGCTATACAGCCGAGGTGTGCTTCATTAACAAATAATGAACAGTCCGATATGGCAGACATAATAATATATAATTAAATAATAAATATTAAAAAAAAAAGATTATACATGGGAAAACAAACCATCTGGAAATAGTACATCCTGAGAAGTGCGTATAAAGTTTGTATATAACGTGATGACTAAATGTATTTGTTTAGTTCAGTAAATGTACAGAGTTTATGTATCTGTATTCGGATTTAAACCCTGAAGTGGGTGTGGCCTATTCCAGGCACAGTTCCTCAACCTCAGCTACATCACTCCATAACAGTCACAACTGGCCTCAACTAGAGACTCCAGATATTTGTCATGTGATTTGGAGTTAAAGAGAAGAAATAAGTTCATGTAACTTGATAGGGCTATCATGTTTTCCAGTGAAGTAGCAGCCTCGTTTACAGTAAAGTACCACAACTCTAACCGGCTCGTTACCGAGGATGTTGTAAATGCACGTTAATCAATACGGCGTATACCTGTCGGGAATATCGCTTTCATACACATGATATGTTTCAATTCTCTGCTTTTGTTTACACCGATATTACCTTTGGGATTCTAGTCCTGTCTTGTGATTTGTTACCTGATTGTGCGCACCTGTTTCCTGTTTGTTCTTGAATATATACTTTGTTTACAGCCTCCCGTGTCTGTGTATGTTTTGTTTCTCGTTTTTGATATATTTATATCATTTATATATGTCCTTCCCGAATCTTTGCTATAGCCATCGAGCGTGATTTTTGGATCAATTGCGTACACACAATTAAAGAACAACACCTTGTACGTGTTATCCGTTTAGAATTACATCGAAACGAGAAATGTGACGCTGTTCAAAGCTGACACTGGAGACTCCTTGCCGAAATGTTAAATAAACGTCTCCTGAAAGAAAACGTACACAGATACACACACACACAAAAAACACACGTTTCTTCCGTCCGTTTATTATAACGTGGAGCTTCTGCGTGCGAACGAGCCGAAACTATAGAAAAGCTCAGCTATTAGAACGAGCGCGTGAATGTAAACCTGCGGACGACGATTAATCAACACCAGTCACAATCCAGATTTCATCAGCGCTGTGGTGTAAGAAGAAGATATTAGGACAGTCATTTTCAAACCTATAGAGAAATGGAGAGAACAGATTGTCTTTTTATGACTTTATTCATTATTATTAACACTTCGCCATATTGGCCGCTCGCCTCTCGTCGCTCGTTTTTCACCGTGAGTCATTGTTCGGGGAAGACACATTCGGGTTGCGCTGGTCTCAGATCTGGAGAATAATTTAATACCGACGTCCCGTGGAATACGTGGATGTGATGAACTTCCGATTCATATTACAAACAGGTGATAAAACCTGAAGCCTGAGAACATCTGAAGCAATTAGATCCAGTCTGAGATTTCCAGGCAGGAAGGAAACGCTGCGCGGACATTTATGCAATCAGCAGCGAGGCCTGTGCAGCCGTTAACTGATTTTTAAGGGCTGTAGATCTGCTAGCCGTCTGCGTCCTTCTATAAGAGTGAAGGACACCGTCTTCGAGCCCTGTTTTGTTTTTGTTTTTTTCAGTAGGAAACGTGTCACAGTCACTAAAGCGCTCCTGGACTCACTTGCACTTTGTTTGAAGAGCTTACTGACCTTTTCGAAGCCAGGCTCGTCAACGGCTCTTAAGAGACTTAATTAATACGTGACATGAAGCGGCGTGCTGCTTACTCGTGTTGCTGTCAAATTAAACAAGGTGAAAAGCAAATCGCTCCTTTTGCTCTTCTGAAGAGGCCTAGATTTCATGTTTATATCCCAAATGAAAGCCCCTAGGGGAATAGTGTGAGGATTGTGATTTGACTGCGTAGGTTTTATATTTACACACCAGGCAAATGTGTTCGAGAGTCCTTCCAGTTTTTTTGATTCTTTTTATAGAAGGGTCACGTGAAATTTACGCATGCGCTTCTAACATGATTCATTTATTTCCACATGATTCCTACACTATTCAATTATATCCACATGTGATTCCTACATGATTCATTTATTTCCACATGATTCCTACACGATTAATTTCTTTTCACATAAAGTCTACAAGATTCATTTATTTCCACATGATTCCTACACGATTCATCTATTTCCATCCACATGATTCCTACACGATTCAATTATTTCCACATGTGATTCCTACACTATTCAATTATTTAAACATCTGATTCCTACACGATTCATTTATTTCCACATGATTCCTACACGATTCATATCTTTTCACGTAAAGCCTACACGATTCACTTATTTCCATCCACATGATTCCTACACGATTCACTTATTTCCATCCACATGATTCCTACACGATTCATTTATTTCCACATCTGATTCCTACACTATTCAATTATTTCCACATGTGATTCCTACATGATTCATTTATTTCCACATGATTCCTAAACGATTAATTTCTTTTCACATAAAGCCTACAAGATTAATTTATTTCCACATGACTCCTACACGATTCATTTACTTCCACATCTGATTCCTACACGGTTCATTTCTTTTCACGTGACTGTACACACCATGCATTTATTTCCGCGTGTGATTTTTACACATTTTTTGATTTTTGATTTTTCCTCCATGGGGTTAATTTACCCATTATTTGAGCACAATCCATTCACAGTATTTTCATGTTATTATTATTTTTTTTGTAACACACTTGAAAAAATGTTTAAATCCAGTTACGTCTCTCCCACACCCTCTGCACATTTTCTCTGAGGTTTGGCTAAAACAGGCGTTAATATCCAGCCGGCCATCTCAGATGCTGGCACGGACCAGTGAGCTGAGAATCAGGGTGTGGGAGTGGAAGACGGCTCGACCCAGGGGAGAGAAAAGTCATTCCGAGTCTCTGTGTTGGTCAGAAACGCAAGAGACGTGGAAAGGAAAACCGCAGCGATCCATGAACATACGATTTACACATTCTCGCTCTTTAACTCTTTCATTTGGGAAAAGTGAGTCGGAGAGCAGCTGAAGATCGCACGTACACGTGCAGACGATCGATTAAGAAGTTTACCACGAAGAAAACAAACAGCAAGGGAGATGATAAACGTGAACCAGGCGAGCACGGAGAGGACGTGACAAACGATCAACACAAAAGCCAGAACTTCAATACAACATGCTCATTAGAAATAACCCTCTCTCAGGTGCATGTGAGATCACGTGACGTGCAGGGGCTGCTGGGTAACGTAGTCCGCTGCTGTTCTAGCCATGGATTGAGTTCGCACACAATTTGTTTATTTTGCCACGTGACTATTTTTTAAAACACGACTCATTCCGTTTTCACATATTTTCATGTTGTTGTTTTTTTTAAACACAATTCGTTTACGTTTGTTTAGACCGGCGCGTGATATTTATAAATAAACTTTTAACAGAACTGAATGAATGAATGAATGAATGTAAAAGCCTCACACAGTACTCCATGGTCATGTTCATGAACGCGGTGGTTGTTTTGTGGGATCTCAGGCCTCGAGTCTCCTCTAGAACCGTGGAAAACTTTACAAACAATAAATAAATAAAAATGCGAAACGAACAGTGTTGAGAACACGTTCATCTGTCGATTCTGAATAATGCACTTGAATCTCATACAGGGATCAAACGCGGACCTTCGTCTGTGATGTTTTCTCACTGGTGTATAAAAATAATATGGTTACGTAAGAGTTTAAAGGCTTTATTAATGAATCCCAGAATGAAAGAGTGACTGAAAACACGACAGCGTACTCAGCGAGGAACATTTTCATCGAAAGAACAAAAAGAAACCCTAATAAATCTCAGTCCTTTCTTCCCTCCATCCTGTGACCTCTGTCCTTATCGTCCTCTCCTTCCTCTCATCACTCACTTCCTGTCTCCTCTGGATCTACCACATCCCTCATCTCAACTTCTTCAACTCTTAAACTTCTGCCAGCTTTGAAAAGTTTCCATTCAGGAGTTTTGCGCAGACAGACAGCTTGTTAATGGGACTCCGTCTCCGGCCGCCGTCTCCGTTTCAATTTTTGACTTTCTCTTCTTTCCAGGCACGGTGAACACGTCAAAAGTTGGAATGTACCTATGAATATTAAATCCTTGCCACCCATACACACACACACACACACACACACACACACAGTATAGATGATATACCTTGACTTGACAGGAGAAAACCCTCGGGCAAACCGAGACAAAAAGTTAATTTCAAATTTCCATTAAAAATAAAAAAAGAGCTAGACCTCAACATTCACTGTGTCGTGATGTTGATCTGCAAACTACGATGACTCTTTATTGCCTTACAGGGTTGCCAGGTCTGTGTGGGAACCCCCCTCCCCCCCCGCACGGGCCATTTAAAACGAACCCCAAAACCAGATCATGGTGAATAAAATCGGTACGAAAACTCACGTGCGTGTGATTCTCCTGAAACTAAACATCGGAAAATACTCTTGTATTATTATTGATTTTCTTTATATATATCACGTTTATAGAGTTTATATAATTTCATACACTTAGCAACAATACCTTATTGTATTTATTGTACTGTCATGCTTTTAGGAAAAGAATCAATGACGTGTTCAGTGACACATTTCTCTGTTTTGACTTCGGTTAACGGTTTCCTACATTACCCACAATGCCGTGCTGACAGCGGTGCAGTGGAATTTATCCCCCCGCTTCCTCTCCAGCTAAAGAGAGCGATGCAGCGGCGCTTTAGTCCTTCCGCACGTTTTCTCTCACCTCCTCATGTGTACACTCTGCTCAGACAGATCAGCTTCCAAAGCTTCCAAAGCTTCGTGCTGCTGCATTGCATTCTGGGACTTTGAGTCCAGCTCCAGAATCGCTAATCCCATCACGGATATTTCAGTGTAAACATGTTTTTTTTGCACATTTACACTTTATTTTTAAAAGAATATTTATTATTCTTCTTCTTCTTCTTCTTCTTATTATTATT
The DNA here is from genome assembly GCA_012411365.1 of Ameiurus melas. NCBI lineage: Eukaryota > Metazoa > Chordata > Actinopteri > Siluriformes > Ictaluridae > Ameiurus > Ameiurus melas. The sequence goes on along the minus strand of CM022770.1, from coordinate 22,869,646 downwards.
ATTATTATTATTTACACTTTAAATGTTTATGCTTCTTTTTCTAACTGTAGTTTATTTTACACTCCACTGTAAATCCAAATTGTTCGTAAAAGATGTTTCTCTTTTCACATTATTTATATTTTTATATTGTTCACTTTTATTTTATTTACACTTTTCTTTTTATTTCTATTCATAATTTCCACTTATAACAATATTTCTATTTTTATTTCCACTTGCACAGCTTTAAATAAAAAAAAATTACATTACTTATTTACATTTCTATTTGTATTTATTTTAGGTTTTTTTTCTTTAGATTATTTTATTTATTTAGAAATGTTTTTAGGAACATTTCTATTTTTCATGTACTACCCTAGTTATTTACTGCACATCATACGGTAGGGAGTGTTCTAGCACGTTCCCACACTCCTAGCAAAATTCCCAGGTAACAGAAAATGTCCTCATAACGGAACGTCCTCTGTTTGATGATGCTAGAAGGACATTCAGGGAATTTTCTATAAATGTCGGTGTCATTTATTATAAAACTCTTCATGATGACCTTCGTGCTCCTGACCGGCCCTACACCATAACATCCTCTTAACGTTTAAAGGTAGTCAGAGGCATTTCGAAGCTGCTGTTCTTCCTATAAAACTGGGTGTAGCAGTAAAAGCGTTTCTGATCATTAACCACCAGGTGGAAAGTTCCGGCACTGATCTCCGGCGATCTCGCTCGAACGCCGCCAGACCTTCAGCACAGCTCTACGCTTTTTTTTTTAACTCGGGTGACAAGCAGCTCCTCAGAAATCCCTGCTATGACATTTCGAAAGCTTTCAACTTCTGCAAAGAAGAAACACAAGGACGAACCGAGTCCCAGAGCGAGGGCTCTGAGTCACCGTGCTCGTGGCAAGGTGGTGCGGATCGTCCACGACTACAAAGGCAAATCCAGTCCTGGCTTCGCACTGGGAGATTCACAAGACGAGCGCCACCACTTTTAATCCGCAGTACACCGTTACCTCGATCCTGACGCTCAGAGCGGGGGAAAGTTCTGCACACATCTACACGGTCTTGCTCGTCTTCTAGCTTCTAGCATTCCCGTTGCATTGCGCTGTTTAACGATGCATTGCGTATATTTGTGTTTATATATTTTTCATCTTTTGCCCTAGACAGATAAAAATGGATAAGATGGACAGAGAGAGAGAGAGAGAGAGAGAGAGAGAGAGAGGCTGGTGAAGATCGACTCTTTATCGCAGCTTTAACGTAAGTGAGAACACCCTCGTGTGGCGCCACGTAAGTCCTCGTCCTTCACTGGGGTTTGAAGTCTACCCTTTCTGATTGGAAACGTCTATAGTCTAGAACACCGTGTGTTGTTCATTAAACTCCTGTCCGCTTTCATTCATTCATTCATTCATTCATTCCTCTCCTCTTTTATCCTTATCCTGTGCCGTATTTAGCGTTCACAAAAGCCGATGTAAATACACCGCTGTAGGCAAGTGTGCGTTTCATCGTGCGTCCGATCCCTCTGAGCCTCGGACGCCGCGTCTAATCTCGTATTCACAGAATCAGTGGACCTTCAAGATAAAGCTCAAGTGAGCAGCCTTGGTATTCACAAAGCAGTATGTGAGTCTCCACACACACACACACACACACACACACACACACACACACACACACACACATGGTCAAGGCTATGCTTGTACACAATGGTGCTCAGTGGGACCGTTCCTCAGGAGAACTGTCAAAATACAGCAGCGAGGAACAAAGCCGATTGTGTGTTAATGCTGCGCAACACTAAAGGAATTTTAATGAAATGCTATTGAAATTGTTGAAATGCTGTGTGGTAGAGACAAGAAAGGGAACAGCTACACAAATGAGAACACACACACACACACACACACACACCTCAATGTGAACTCTAAAGCTTAAGCCATCGCTTTAATGTTTTACATTTTATTTCTTACTCAAAATTTAACCGTGCCCACATTCAACGTGCACCGAATGTCCTGAACTGCTGTTGTTAAGGGGCGTGGCCTGTTGTCTAGGCATAACGATGATACTAATCTTCATTTAGATAATAATCTGGTTTTCTGAAAATGACTTCACATCATAGTCGGGTATACACAAACTAGATCGACTCGATATTTTGAAATAAGGCGCCGGGGTGCCAAAACTTACAGGCAGGCAAGTGAGGGGAATGACTTTATAGCTGCGAAGTGAGCTATGAATATAAATTTTAAATATAACTCTAAACGGATAAATAATATGAAGGATCGCTGTGAAATAAGAGGAATAATAATACCAAGGGGCGTGCTCTTAGAGGAAAATAATCGGTTCGGCGTTGGCGTAGCGACAGTAACTCGACCTCATCACAGGACCGTCGTTGATTATTTTCCTCTTACAACACGACATGATACGGTACATGACCATAATCTGTCATTCAATTTAGGAATAATTGTTCACGCTTCCAGTCTACAAGAATTTCTCTGCTTTAGATGTAAAGTAGGCGGGGCTAATCTGGGGTAACGCTCAATCCTATTTGCATTAAAGGTGAAAATGAAAAACTCGTTAAACATTAAAGATACGGAGATAATGGGAAGAATCTCAATTAAAACGACGATCATAAGAAGCTGCCGGACCAAACGAGGTCTATATTTATTGTTTTAATCACACGATTCTAGTAACTCGAGCTCACCACTGTGGAGGTTCTCCGTGTTCTCCGTATCAACCAGCACCACTGGCAGTGATTCATGAAAAGAAAAAAAAGAAAAGAAAATGAAATACAGTAAGGATGTCAGTGTTTTTATTTTGATGCCTCCTCCACTCTCATGAAATTCAACAGGCAGCCGCTGGCCACGGCGCTTCCTCAGCTCGCTCTGACATGATGACACTGCTAGCAACGGCAAAGCTCACTGAGCTAAACTGGCCACGGTGGAAGATTCTGGAAGATAAAAGATCACTGCAGGGCTGTGTCCGAATCTAATGCCTCATTAGATTTAGATGGGGGTGATTTTTAAGAGCTGCAGACGAACCTCTAAGGTTGGGACAGTAGGGAAAATGCCAATAAAAACAAAGAGGAGTGGTTTGTAAATGTACTTTTGACTTCACGTGTCGAAAAAACGTATAAGGACGAGGTATTTGATGTTTGAACTCATCAACCTCGTCATTTTTTGAAGATCAACGTCTATTTTGATATTGACGCATGCAACACGGCCCAGAAAAGTTGGACTGATAAACCACTTCTGAATGCCGTGTGATCTCCGATCTCTCAGACGTCACTGTCTTAAACACCGTCATGAGTCTGTAATGGAGATCCTGACATGGGCTCGGGAATACTTGGGTAATACTTTGTGACTCGACACCATTCGCCGCTGCATCCACAGATGCAAGTTAAGACTTTACTGAGCAAAGCAGAAGCCATACATCAACACTGTCCAGAAGCTCCGCATTTTCCACACTGTCCGAACTTTTTCGGAACTGGGGTTGTACATCACAATGTTGTCGACACTGGTGCTAACCCTAAACATCTGTTTAAGGAATAAAGCACCTACGAGAAAAACGAGAAGGAATCCTGATTCCCTCGGTCAATAAAATATGAACTTCTTGCATGCTAGTTCATTTAAAAAGTCGCAACACGATCAGCTAGCTAGTTAAAGTAATAGCATCACGACTTGTAGCAACTCTACTACCCTCACTAATCACAAGAACTTCACACAGAACTTTTATTTATTATTATTTTTTTAATCTAACCTATAGAGGGAAAGCTAGCAAGCTAGTGAATGTTAACTCATTAACAAAAGCTAACCTAGCAAGCAAAAGCTAAGCTAGTGAGCAAAAGATATCTTAGGGTGTGAGAGAACTAACTTATTAACCACTGTTAACCTAGTAAGAAACAAAAAGAAAACATAGTTAGCAAAAGCTAAGATAATGAGAAAAAGCTAACCTAGTGAGTGAGTACTAATGTAGTAAACAAAGTTACCGGAAGCAAAACTAACCTACAAGCATGTTAGAGCTAACCTATTAACCAAAGCTAACCTAGCAAGAGCATTAGCAAAATTAGCAAAAGCTAATTTAGTGAGCAAAAGTTAATGTAGTGAGTTTGTCCTAACAGATTAAACAAAACTAACCTAGTAATCAGAAGTTAAGCTAGTGAGTTAAAGCTAACCTAGCACGTGAGTGCTAAACTGTTAACCAAAGCTAACCTAGTATGAGAAACCAAGGTATTAAGTGTAGCTAATGTCAATCAGGCTACTCGTTAGAATATTAGACCCTGCCCATCACGACAGTTTTAAATTGACGCTCTACAGAAAGTTTCATCTAAAATCAGGTTCCGTGACACTTTAAGTGTTTCTGTTTCATCAGTGTCATGTGATGTTGTGATGTAAGTAATAGATTTTGCTCGTATGTTACTGACTCTCACGGCAAATGACTTGTCAAGACGTCAGAAATGAAAAATGGCTCCCGCTGTTTAGAGTAATTTTCCTGCTTGTGTGGAACATGATTAATATTCAGTGTTTACGATGGAACTGTGCATTATTTATGCTGTTAAGGAGTTTTTTCTTTTGATTCATAATGTATTCAGCCAAAGTGAAGGAGGCGTGGCCTCTGACTCTGCCAATCACTATGAAGGAGGCGTGGCCTCTCTCTCTCTCTCTATCACTAACCTTGAAGGAGGCGTGGCTTCTGAGCCTTTGTGTGGTTTAAGAGGGTGTGGCCTATGTGCCTATCAGTCACTGTGAAGGAGGCGTGGCCTCTGTGTCTTTAGTCCTGGTATAAAAAGGTGTGGCCTATGTGCCTATCAGTCACTGTGAAGGAGGTGTGGCCTCTCTCTCTCTCCCCCTCTCCCTCTCTCTCTATCAGTAACTGTGAAGGAGGCGTGGCCTCTCTTTCTCTCTCTACCAGTAACTGTGAAGGAGGCGTGGCCTCTCTTTCTATCTCTACCAGTAACTGTGAAGGAGGCGTGGCCTCTCTTTCTCTCTCTACCAGTAACTATGAAGGAGGTGTGGCCTCTCTCTCTCTCTCTCCCCCTCTCCCTCTCTCTCTCTACCAGTAACTGTGAAGGAGGCGTGGCCTCTCTTTCTCTCTCTACCAGTCACTGTGAAGGTGTGGCTTCTCTCTCTATCAGTAACCATTCAGGAGGCGTGGTCTCTGTCTCTGTCACTCACTATGAAGGAGGTGTGGCATGGTATAAAAGGTGTGGCCTATGTGCCTATCAGTCAAAGTGAAAGAGGCTTGGCCATATGCGCCTTCACTCCTACTGAAGGACGTGTGGCCTTAGTACCTGTCAGTCTCGGTAAAGGAGGCGTGTTTTTTTATG
>CM022770.1:22849360-22856860 GCA_012411365.1 Ameiurus melas | reverse complement strand
TCCCCTTAACCCTGTCCGTCCTTCCCCTTAACCCTATCCGTCTTTCCCCTTAACCCTATCCGTCCTTCCCCTTAACCCTATCCATCTTTCCCCTTAACCCTATCAGTCTTTCCCCTTAACCCTATCAGTCTTTCCCCTTAACCCTATCCGTCTTTTGCCTTAACCCTATCTACAGTAGTTGATGTTTGCTCATCACATGACCACTGCCTGTTTATTGCCCATGCTCTTGCATTATGTTTCGCTGTTGATTACCTCCCATATCTCCGTATCTATTATTCAATTAAACTTCAGTTAAACGCACATGGAAAATACTGTATAAGAAATATAATGTGAGTATAAATATAATACAATTAATCCTAATCGAAATACACTCGTCTTTTAAATGTAAACATTTCCTGTTCCAAAATTAAACCTTTTACAAAATCCACTGTCACTCGTTCCCGTTTCTTTCTTTCAGTCCCGTCTTCTTACAGGCTTTTTGAGGTAAAAAAAAAAAAACAAAAAAAAGTGATTTTGATGAAAACCGCCAGTTTTTCTAAATGGCTACAAATTACAACGCGGACAAATCCTAGCTTTTTCTACGGAACAGTAAATTGGACGTATTTAGAGCTAAACGTCTCCACTCGATCTGAATCCACCTCGTCCCCGGACCGGTTCCAGCCTTTCTGCGCCGAAACGCTTGCCAGTTTTCCAATTAAAGATTTTTCCAAACGTACTTTGTATTCAGTGAGAATCGATCCTCGCTCGGCTCTCGTCCGTTCTCAGCTCTGCGTGAACTGGAATTCTGATCAGGGACACATTTACACATTTGATACACTTCTGAATGAGCCACAGTATTATTTCTACTAAAATATCCACCTCATACTCAGACAGGATGGAAATGGGTGACTTTAGCTTTAGCTAAGCTTCCTCAAAGATCCATCCTTCCTTCTAGAGGCGTTTAATAGAGTTTAACGTACAACTTCGGCCCTGAAACACACTAAATATGTTTATAAGGAGATATTTGTGAGTAATTCTGGCGCAATTTTTAAAAATGATTATTATTATTAAGAGTATAATACCACCAGAGGTCGTCGTTATTGTTATAGTTATTGCTAACGCAGTTACAACGACGCTGTAAAAAAAAAAAATCTCAAAATATACAAATAGTGAAGATGTCGGTGCCGGACTCAAAGTCCCAGAATGCAATGCAGCGGTACGATGCGGTTACGTAGCGATCGATGAGATGACAAAGCGCAGTGGTGTTGACAGACTAAAGGACTAAAGCGCCGCTGCAACAGTCTCTTTAGGTAGAGATGAAACGAGGGCTAAATCCCACTAGCTCCAACATCCACAAGTAGAACGGCCTTCTGGGTAACGAAGGAAAGAAGATCGTCCAGTTCACTTCCTGCCAAGTTTAGCTCTCGCTATAGCCGCTCGTTTAAACGTTTTTTGCCGTGGTGAGTAATCCATAACTGCACAGCAGCACCGTACTCTTCTTGTATACGACCCATTAGCGATGACCCCGTGGCTCTATACGGCGTAATCACAGCTCTAAACTTGCCTAGCCAATGACGGAGGATGCTAATGGTGCAGCTACGACATGTCGCACTCTCCCGCTCTTATTTATGTGTGTGGGCTTAAAGCTTTATCCACTAAAGTGTGTTATTTCCTCTATTCAGTATCCGCTCTGGCGTGTGTGGCAATCCCTGCCACTGATTAACCTCTGAGCAGATGGTTCGGTGTGTGTATATGCGAAGAGAGCTCCTCCTCCCCACGCAGCAGAAACTCACTTTGTATCAACGTGTGTTGGAGCGAAGCCACAGGTTCAGCTCGCTTCATTAGAGAGACGACTGCGAGCTCGTGGGCATAAACACAAGATCACATACAAGCTGCTGGTGGAGACAGGCCAAAGCCTTTGATCTCTGTTCAACCTCTCTCTCTCTCTCTCTCTCTCTCTCACACACACACACACAGTCGTAATGCGTTCGTTTCTAATGCGTTATCATTTCTCTAGTAACATCTCACTCACAGGGGCTTGTATGGCGGCCACTCCGCATGAACAGATCAAAAAACCTCAACGGAAGGAGTCTCCAGTGTCAGCACTTCGGAACAGTTAGAGGTGAAGCTGTAAGTCTGACGTTTTTTGAAAATGTTTTGTTGCGCTTGCTTTTCTGCCCGGTTTATAGCTGCTATAACATACCGGAGAGCAGGTTCCACTGCGCTAAACGTAACTGTTAATGGATAAAAACTAAAAAGTGTCGTATTACCGACCGATCCGTTAATCAGACTTTCTAGTTAGTTCATAGCAGTTCCTAGACAGTTCATACTGCGTTATCCGTTGCATTTCTTCCTGTGTAGACGACGACGGAACCGCATTCTTAAAGCGTTACCGAAAGCCCGTGAAGAAAACGGAGCGATGTGTCCGCACTACCAAACACGCCCGAGACAGACTAACGCAAAGCGGCGTCCATGTCAAAAAATTGCGTTTTTGATGGAGAGTCAGTAGGGGATTGCGCACAAACTGGCACCAGATGGGAACGTTGTTAGAATAAGGGTGTTTGAAAGACAATCCTGACAATGCGGTATAGAAAGAGGAGGGGAAAACGGTCCACGCTTATGAGGAGGCGATGCAGAAACATATTAAAGAATGTAATTTTACCTCAGTGCCTGACGCATCAAATAAGATCTGACAGGCCCGATTAATTCTTCTGGTAGACTGAGACGCATCCAGAGCAGGATGTGATTGGGATCCTTTAGGGAATGAAAAGCGCTTCGAGTCTAAGAGACACGTCAAGTTCGCCTACGCACGAATATCGTGCCAGTACGTGTGCTAGAGGACGCCTGTCTTTTTTTTTTTTTTTTTCCCCTTTTTATTGTCTTTCTCACTATAGAGCCTGATTTCTTATTAAACGTAGCAAACTCTAACAAAATATAAGTTGGAAAAACTTCTTCGTAACCAAAAGTAAACTAACAATTAGTGCGTTAATAATTATAATAATAATAATAATTGTATATAACGAAGGAATTTTCACGTATTTACTAACTATACCCGATTGTACAACGAGTCAAAGAGTGACTTCATTTGATTCAGTTCTCAATGCTGATTGGTCAGAAGGTGTCGCTATCGTTTCTATAGTAACAGCTCGCTCGCTCGCTCATCAAAACCAGTTCAGTCGTTAGCATGGCGACGTTTTCTGCAAGGTGATTTTTATTTTAATGTTTGTTTATGGAAGGAGTCTCCAGTGTCAAGAGGTAAAGCGGTAACTCTATGCACAGGAGTCTGGTGAGCGAACAGCGCTAAAGTTTATAGCTGCTTTAACGTAAGCGAGAGCAGGAGCTAACTTTTTGTTTTTTTTCCACACCATTAACTGTAACTATAAATGGATAAAAAAGTATGCCATGCCATTCTCTGCTAAATATAAGATTGTAATTGTTGACAAATCGCTGCGGTGTAAGAGAAATAAACGTGTTTTGTTTTTTTTTCTTCTCGTTATAGGGTGGGGTCAGTAGCTCTGCTTCGTCACACCACGCCCCTCACCTGAGCGGAGGTGAATTGGAGAGTATTTCATGTAGGTATGCTACTTGTTTAAGCGAATACGCTAAGATTTTAGATTTGGAAAGCAAGCTGCTTCATTCGTCGTGTGGAGAAGTTTAGCCCGAAACAAGGTCGAGATGTTCTCTGCGCTTCAAAGCCTGACCACGTTGGAGTGAAAGTTCTTGCGAGAAGTTTTGGCAGCAGGAGCTGCAGATCACGTAAATAGAGTTGCAAGACATAGCCTCGTTTCCCCCTCCCCCTTCCTCCCCCACCTGTCAGTACTAAAACCCAGAAACACTTCAGCATGCTTCTGGACGAACACGGCACTTAACGAGGTGCGACAGCTTCAGACGGAGCTCACCAGCACCACGATGGAGAGGAGAATTGAAAGTAAGGGCTTCGCTGTGTGGATTTAAACACGCAGCTCGAGGGATGACGAGGAATTTCACGCACTTAATCAAACGAGGGAAATGGGGACGGTTGGGAAAGATACGAACGCTAGCTCCGCCCCCCTAACCTTTGTTTCATTTTTTTTCTCCCGTACACTGTATGTATACGTCTCCTTACAAAGTTGTTTCTTTTTCTATCTCATCGTCTCCTGGAGTGTGTTCGATTCCTCTTACACCACAGCAGATAGCCAACGATTACAATTCGCATAAATTATACAACATTTGACCCTTTTACAGTTTTTGAAACAAGTTCCTTCCTGTTCTCACTTACTTTATAGCTGCCATAAACACTCGCTCCCTCACCAGCTTCTCTCGCGTTCTCTCAACAAAATCGCAGCTTGTCATGTTACCGAGAAACCGCAACGCGTACGCTAGACTCCTCCGTCCTGAAGGTGTCGCGAAACTTCCAGTTCCAGCTTCACCTCTGACTGTTACCAAGCGCTGACACTGGAGACTCCTTCCATAAACATCTCCTTTGCAAGAGGAAAACCTGTCAGCACATCAGTGATTTTATTAATCCGTCGATTATTAGCGGCGTGTCCACCGTACAACTCGCTGTAAACGAGCTGTCGCTATAGAAACTAACGTATGACAGCAAAAGTTGTGATTTGCAGCGGCGCTAATGTCAGAGCTGCTGCTATGAAAAATTCATCAACACCTTTAAAACTCAACAACGCCGTAGGATAATTAGCGTCCGTGCGCTGATAAAAACCTGAGCACATGTTCTGTTCAGAAACTTTCGCCTAGCAGCGTACGGTGCGGAGGAGGTGGGCGCCAATACTTTTTTTTTCGGAATACTAATCGGACGTGCGTTATTCAATTTTTAATTCAGCGTAAATGGACTGCGAGGGAGTCAGAAAGACAGCTCGTCGGCCGCAACTGTCGGCGACTCGAGGCGGACGTCGAACAGTTTAAACTCCGCATCTCTTCCATTATTATTCACCGCAGCCTCGGATTCAATCTGTGGACGGAGTGTTTGCTTTACCGGCACGGTGTTTGATTTTCATATTGCGTCTGATGTAAAGTCATCCGTACGAGAGATCGCGAGCAGCCGAACATCTTCTCACTGCCTCGGCGCTCGTGTTTGCGGTAAAAACACACGCTTCATACAATATTCATGACAATACGAAGAAAGTCTAAATGGAAACGTTTACGAATCCCGGGACGAAGCGGACCGCAGCGATACCGGCGCCATCCGGAGTATGGAGACGGAAGCTGAATGCTGAACGAAAAGGACGGTGAGGTCTAAGCAAGCTGCGAGAGGAGGAGTTAATTGCCTCGGGCTGGCCGCGAAATAAGGACACATCATCTAAGCGCCGGGGACGTTGCAGTGACTACACAATTAAGTCATCCATCTAGTCACCCACGGTCCGGTTTGTTCCCATCGCTCACAGAGTATTGTGCCGGAAGTGTTTCTCCGCTGGAACACGCAGTAAAAACATGCAGCTAAAAAACAATTAAAGAATAATACAAAAGTACATGGTGTATAATATTCACATCATTCGCTTGCCGATCATCATTTTATAAATATACACATTAGATTTGACAATGTTTCGGACCCGTTTGATTTTTTTCTTCCCGTGTTAGCTTGCTAGCAACGGATATAGTTACAAAGGTGCTTGAAGGTCCGTGATCCATGCCGGGGTTCACATACTTTTGCCACTTTTGCCACATATTAACTGATATGAACTATATATACACACAACAATGTTACACCCTTAAACCTTTACTGGTGAAAACATGACTATTGTGAGATACAGAGAAGGGGGCGGGGCTTCCAGGGGGTGTCAGTTAATATTGGTGTTAAAAAAACAAAAACACAACAACAACCATGTAACCGTCAGTCATTCCAGAATATGTTGAATGACTCATGTACTGTTTGGGGTTTGGGGGGGAAAAAGAAAACGGCTCTGATGTGAAACTGCGGCACAAAAGATGTACCGGTTGTCAGGTCTGGATGGATCATTACCGGATGGCTTTAAAAGGAAACCGTAAAAGAAAGCCTTCGTCTATTCTGGTCTCACGTGATGATGATGATGATGATGGTGAAGGTCATGGTTATAACCTTGATTTTAAAAAACAATGTTGTTAGGTCGCAGACCCTTTAAATCCAGAGAAATGGAGTGTGACCGTGTCTGAAGGCCACCGCCACTGGAGACCTTCACCGATACAGCTTGGTTTCACCCTGAACAGGGGCTTATTACCATGGAAACGAGACCCCTCGCTGCCCGGTCGTGATGTGATCTACTTGTCGTATGCATTCTGATTACACCATCAAAGTATGAATCTCGGCATGGGAACGGAGGTTTAAAAATATCAAGCGCTGGAAGGGCTTTGATAAAAAAACCCAAAAGAAATACCTAGTAAGGTGACGAAATGATATCTGATGGAAAAACAAACAAACAAACAAACAAACAAACGAGTCTGGGCTCCGTTTTACAGGCTGCTAAAGCAAGATATGCCATACCGTTTAGCCTTGTAGAAGATGTTTTAGTAGATGATCAATTCGAGGAAACACTTGCGAGGATGTACGTTAAAATCCCAGACGTAATTATTACTGTTTCTCTCAGTCGCTTCGGTACGTTTTCTCATCGCCCGGAACAAACGGCTCCACACAACGGAGTACCTGCACCAGCATGCCGCTTTCTCAAAACCCTTCGTTCATCTCTCAAAAAGTAAATACTTCGGTCAATGAACATATCGATATTTTTACCTGGTCTTGGTCTATGAAAGGTCTGAATGATCGAGGACGCGGTTGTTCTCCTAACCTTCGGCTGCACCCTTCGTCCATGATTGAGAACACTGTCCATAATAATGGAGTTATTATTTCATCGGAAACGCGACTAAACAGTCTGCACTTTTAGATGCTAATTATATAGGGCTTTTTTAATCTTAGCGGTTACACACACACCAATGGTAGCAGAGCTGCCATGCAAGGCGCTAACTAATCTGGAGAAACTTGGGGTTCAGGGTCTTACCCAACGACACTTCGGCATGTGGAGTCACGTGGGCCGGGAATTGAACCACCAACCCTACGATGAGTGGACAACCCACACGTCCACCTGATCCACAGCCACCCATGGTCTCGGTCTCTTCTACCTCATCTGCTGTTTTGCCTCCCTCCCATTCATCATGCATCGTTCCTTCCAATCCTTCCATCCTTCCCTCCTCCTCCTCTTCTTCTTCTTGGCAGTTAACCCTGTCCTATTCTTTGTTGTTCTTCCTTTGTCAGAAACTCTATCACACTTTGTTGTGCTCTGTCTATGTACGCTTGCCAGTTGAAGGTTCATGAGATGCACCTCTGAGCTATTTTGGAGTGCTGGTTGATCATTGGTTAAGCAAACGCATCACACATTAGTCTTCGTTAGTGGAAGTCAAGATTCACCTGGGAGCAATTCATCAATTCAGGACACATTTAAAAGACACGTATATACTCGACGGATTTATGACCACTGGTTCTGCCTTTAATGACTTACGCAATGAACTAATGTCTAGATGTTACAGAATAAAGTAAGATTATTCAACAGAGAAACA
>CM022770.1:22834360-22836860 GCA_012411365.1 Ameiurus melas | reverse complement strand
TTCATTACTCTGCTGTTCGAGGTAATGACCTGTAGTAAGGTCTGTTCAGAGAAGCGATTTATAAGCAGGGAGCAGTGAGAGACGCGCTGACTGACATTTCCACTGAAAAAGAAATGCTTTATTTTATTGACACTGTGAAAAATAGACATAACGTCAAGCAAAGAAAGTCTCCTTCGAAAGTCGGGAGGACTGAAAGGTACAGAGGCCACGCCCACCCCCTCACAGAAACTGACAAGTAAAAGGGGCTGGATCTCCTACATAGAGGTCACACACCCTTCACTGGAAGTCAAGCACAGTATATAGGCCACACCTCCTTCACTGGATCTCACACATAGGGGCCACACCTACATCAGTGTAAATCAAGTATATAAGCCACCGCCTGCTTCCTGGTTTTCATACATAGAGGCCACACCTTCTTCAATCCCGCTCTCACACATGAAGCCACACCTACTTTCCTGGCTCTCACACATAGAAGCCACACCTACTTCACTGGTTCTCACACATAGAGGCCACACCTGCTTCACTGGCTCTCACACATATAGGCTACGCCTACTTCCCTGGCTCTCACTCATAGAGGCCACGCCTACTTCCCTGGCTCTCACACATAGAAGCCACACCTACTTCACTGGTTCTCACACGTAGAGGCCACGCCTGCTTCACTGGCTCTCACACATATAGGCTACGCCTACTTCCCTGGCTCTCACTCATAGAGGCCACGCCTACTTCCCTGGCTCTCACACATAGAAGCCACACCTACTTCACTGGTTCTCACACATAGAGGCCACGCCTGCTTCACTGGCTCTCACACATATAGGCTACGCCTACTTCCCTGGCTCTCACTCATAGAGGCCACGCCTACTTCCCTGGCTCTCACACATAGAAGCCACACCTACTTCACTGGTTCTCACACGTAGAGGCCACGCCTGCTTCACTGGCTCTCACACATATAGGCTGCGCCTACTTCCCTGGCTCTCACTCATAGAGGCCACGCCTACTTCCCCTGGCTCTCACACAAGCACGCCTACTTCCCTGGCTCTCACACATAGAGGCACACCTACTTCCTGGCTCTCACACATATAAGCCACGCCTGCTTCACTGGTTTTCATACATAGAGGCCACACCTTCTTCAATGGCTCTCACACATAGAAGCCACACCTACTTCACTGGTTCTCACACATAGAGGCCACGCCTGCTTCACTGGCTCTCACATATAGGCTACGCCTACTTGCCCTCAAACTCATAAGGCCACGCCCACTTCTCTGGCTCTCACACATAGAAGCCACACCTACTTCACTGGTTCTGCATATCGTGAGGCCACGCCTGCTTCACTGGCTCTCACACATATAGGCTGCGCCTACTTCCCTGGCTCTTCACTCATAGAGGCCACGCCTACTTCCTAGCTCTCACACATAGAAGCCACGCCTACTTCCCTGGCTCTCAACAAAAGCACGCCCACACTTAGAAGCCATGCCTACTTCCCTGGTTCTCACACATAGAGACCACACCTACTTCCCTGGCTCTCACACATATAAGCCACGCCTGCTTCACTGGTTTTCATACATAGAGGCCACACCTTCTTCAATGGCTCTCACACATAGAAGCCACACCTACTTCCCTGGCTCTCACACATAGAAGCCACACCTACTTCACTGGTTCTCACACATAGAGGCCACGCCTGCTTCACTGGCTCTCACACATATAGGCTACATACACTTCCCTGGCTCTCACTCCTTAGAGGCCACGCCTACTCCCCTGGCGCTCACACATAGACGCCACCTACTTCACTGGTTCTCACACGTAGAGGCCACGCCTGCTTCACTGGCTCTCACACATAGGCTCACCTACTTCCCTGGCTCTCACTACATAGGGCCACGCCACTTCCCTGGCTCTCACACATAGAAGCCACGCCTACTTCCCTGGCTCTCACACATAGAAGCCATGCCTACTTCCCTGGTTCTCACACATAGAGACCACACCTACTTCCCTGGCTCTCACACATATAAGCCACGCCTGCTTCACTGGTTTTCATACATAGAGGGCCTGCACCTTACTTCGTGGCTCTCACATAGAAGCCACACTACTTCCCCGCGCTCTCACACATAGAAGCCACACCTACTTCACTGGTTCTCACACATAGAGGCCGCCTGTCACTGGCTCTACACATATAGGCTACGCCTACTTCCCCTGGCTCTCACTCATAGAGGCCACGCCTACTTCCTGGCTCTCACACATATAAGCCGCTTCACTGGTTTTCATACATAGAGGCACACCTTCTTCAATGGCTCTCACATAGAAGCCACGCCTACTTCTGCTCTCACACATGAAGCCACGCCTACTTCCCTGGCTCTCACTCATAGAGCCCGCCTACTTCACTGGCTCTCACATGGAGGCCAAATCAATTTTTTTACAATATTAAAACAATTTTTAGATGCCCGTAGAGGCACATCTCCTTCCATCAGTGCATTTTTTATACTTCTAGGTTCCTGATTTATTGAATTTG
>CM022770.1:22822269-22832269 GCA_012411365.1 Ameiurus melas | reverse complement strand
GCTGCTTTTTTAATGTTTTACCGCTTTTGACGTATGGATCCTTCAACGGCTGACCTGTTCTATAAGAACCTTGCTCTTGAAAGCATTTTCTCTTGCGTCCACGGCGTGTTCAGGTGAGACACACACACACACACACACACACACACACACACACACACACACACACACCAACCTGCTGATATTAAAAAGTGGGTGTGTTTGTCCAGCGTGTGAGACTAGTGGGTGTGGCCTAATAGTGTAATAGGCAACCTATTGTTGATTGACAGCTCATTGGAGCTGTATATATATATATAATATATAATATTATGATCTACAACATAACCTAAAAATAATATGTGTGTGTGTGTGGTGTGTGTGTGTGTGTGTGTGTGTGTGTGTGTGTGAGGTGTGTTGTGTGTGTGTGTGAGTGGTGTATGTGTGTGTGTGTGTTGGTATAACCAAAAAAAACAAAACCCCTCAGCCTTTTAAAATTATATTATTTAAAAGGCGTATAGGGGGTGTAGAGGTAGGTAGGTGTAAGGCAGGTGGGGTACAGGTAAGGTGTGTGTGTATGTGTGAATATCATTAGAAAATCTTCTCATGAGACTTAGGTGTGTGGTGGAGTGCAGAAACAGCGCGCAAAATGTGGCTGCCCGTCCTTCACGTATTAACTCAATGCGTTCAGGGTGCAGTAAATCACACTGCGTGCCGGATGGTCATGTTGACTCCTCAATCTTTGCACCAGGCGTAAAAGAAAACCGGCTACCCCCACCTCACGGACTAGTACAACCTAAGGTCTCTGTTCAGCCTGCACTTAACTGTTCACACACTACACACCCACACACACACACATACACACTACTACACACACACTCACACATACACACACACTACACTACACACACACCCTCACACCCCACACACACACACACACACACACACACTCACACACCTCACACACTCCACTCACACCACACCCCCACACCACCACCACCACACTCACACTCTCACCACACACACTCTACACCACACACTCACACACACACACACACACACACACACACACACACACACACCCTCACACACCTCTCACACTACTCCCACTCACACACACACACACACACACACACACACACACACACACCTTGTCTTACTTCTAACCCATCCGTCTTTCCTTAACCCTATCTGTTTTCTAACCCATCCGCTTTCCCTTAACCCTATCTGTACTTCCTTAACCCATCCATCTTCCCACAACCCAACCCTACCCCAACCCATCATCTTCCTTAACCCTCATCCTTCTTCCCTAACCCATCTGTACTTTCCCTAACCCATCCTCTTTCTAACCTATCCTAACAATTTTTAACCCATCCATCTTTCCCTTAACCCTATCCATCTTTCCCTTAACCCACCATTTTATCACACCCCTTCCCCTCTAACCCATCCGTCTTTCCCTTAACCTATCTTTCCTAACTCCTATCCGCTTTCCCCTAACCCATCCGCCTTTCCTTAACCCATCCATCTTTCCCCTTAACCTATCCGCTTTCTAACCCATCCGTTTTCCCCTTAACCCATCCGTTCTTCCTTAACCCTATCCAGGTCTTTCCCAACCCATCCATCTTTCCCTTAACCCATCCATCTTTCCCCTACCCCATCCGTCTCTTCCCTAACCCTATCCAAGCTTCCCTTTTAACCATCCGTCTTTCCCCTTAACCCCATCCATCTTTTCCCCTTAACCCATCCGTCTTTTCCCTAACCCTATCCGTCTTTCCCCAACCCATCCGGTTCCTTAACCCCATCCGTCTTCCCCTAACTCCCCATCCATCTTCCCCTTAACCCATCCATCTTTCCCTCAACCTCATCCGTTTCTTCCCCTAACCTCATCCATCTTCCCTTAACCCTATCTGTCTTTCCCTTAACCCTTTATCCGCTTCCCCTAAACTATCTGTCTTCTTCCCTTAACCTCTATCCGTCTTCCTAACCCATCCATCTTTCCTTAACCTATCAGTCTTTCCCTAACCCTATCCGTCTTCCCCTTAACCCCATCCGTCTTCCCCTTAACCCATCTTTATACTTGTCTTAACCCATCTGTCTTCCCTTTAACCCCATCCGTCTTCCTTAACCCATCTATCTTCTTCAATCCCATCAGTCTTTCCTCTAACCCCATCCGTCTTCCCTTAACCTATCCGTTTCCTTAACCCTATCTACTCTGCCTTAACCTATCTCTCCCAACCCTGTCTTGTCCTCTCTAACCATCCTCTTTTAACCCTATCCTCTTTCCTTAACCCTATCCGTCTCTTCCCTTAACCCTATCCATCTTTCTAACCCTATCAGTCTTTCCCCAACCTATCAGTCTTTCCTTAACCCATCAGTCTTTCCCTTAACCCCATCCGTCTTTCCCTTAACCCCATTCTCAGTAGTTGAGGTTTCCCATCCTCACTGTCTGTTTATTGCCCATGCCTTGCTTATGTTCGCTGTATTACCTCCCTATCCGTCAATCTTAACTTCAGAAGATAGGAAAATACTGTATAATAGAATATGAATATATCATTACCTCCTTTAAATGTAAATATTTCTGTTCCAATGAAACCTTTACAAAATCCACCTGTCACTGCTCCCTGTTTTCTTTAGTCCCGGCCTTCTTACAGGCTTTTGAGGTAAAAAAAAAAAAAAAAAAGTGATTTTGATGAAAACGCCAGTTTTTCTAAATGGCTACAAATTACAACGCTGACAAATCCTAGCTTTTTCTCGGAACAGTACAATTGGACGATGAGCTAAACGCTCCACTGATCTGAATCCCCTCTGTCCCCGGACCGTCTCTAGCCTTTCTGGCGCCAAACGCCAGCAGTTTTCCACCTACCAAAGATTTTTCCAAACGTACTTTCTGTATTCCAGTAGAATCATCCCTTAGTCTCGTCTGCTCAGCTCTGCGTGAACTGCAATTTGACTCAGGGACACATTTACACATTTGATACACTTCTGAATGAGCACATGTTTATTTCTACTAAAATATCCACCCTACTAGACAGGATGGAAATGGGTGACTTTAGCTTTAGCTAAGCTTTCCTCAAAGATCCATCCTTCCTTCTAGAGTGCGCTTAATAGAGTTTAACGTATAACTTCGGTCCTGAAAACACTAAATATGTTTATAAGGAGATATTTGTGAGTAATTCTGGCGCAATTTTTAAAAATGATTATTATTGTTAAGGTAATATCACCAGAGGTCGCCGTTATTGTATATAGCATACAACGCAGTTACAACGACGCTTCACAAAAAAAAAAAACTCAAAATATATACATGTGAAGATGTCGGTGCCGGACTCAAAGTCCCAGAATGCAATGCAGCGGTACGGTGTTATGTAGCGATCGATGATGACAAAGCGGAGTGGTGTTGACAGACTAAAGGACCATGCCGCCGCTGCACAGTCTCTTTAGGTAAGATGAAACGAGGGCTAAATCCCCACTAGCTCCAACATCCACAAGTAGAACGCCTTCTGGGTAACGGCGAGAGAAGATCGTCCAGTTCACTTCGCTGCCAAGTTTAGCTCTCGCTATAGCCGGCTCGCTTAAACGTTTTTGCTGTGGTGTGAGTAATCCATAACCGCGCAGCAGCACCGTACTCTTCTTTGTATACGACCCATTAGCGCAGGACCCTGTGGCTCTGCTACGGGCGTAATCACAGCTCTAAACCTGCTTGCCAATGACGGAGGATGCTAAGGGCAGCTACCACATGTCGCACTCTCCCGCCTATTTGTGTGTGTTGGGCTTAAAGCTTATCCACTAAAGTGTGTTATTTCCTCATAGTATCCGCTGGCGTGTGGCAATCCCTGCCACTGATTAACCTCTGAGCAGATGGTCGTTGTGTATCATAAGAGCTCCTCCTCCTCACGCAGCAGAAACTCACTTTATCAACGGTGTTGGAGTGAAGCCACAGGTTCAGCTGCTTCATTAGAGACGATCACAAGCTCATGGCATAAACACAAGATCACATACAAGCTGCTGGTGAGACAGGCCAAAGCCTTTATCTCTGTTCAACCTCTCTCTCTCTCTCTCTCTCTCACACACACACACACAGTCATCATGCGTTCGTTTCTAATGCAGTTATCATTTCTCTAGTAACATCTCACTCACAGGGGCTTGTGTGGCGGGGCCACCCAGCATGAACAGATCAAAAAACCTCAATGGAAGGAGTTCCAGTGTCAGCACTTCGGTCAGTTAGAGGTGAAGCGTAAGTCTGACGCTTTGAAAATGTTGTTGCGCTTGGTTTTCTGCCCGTGTTTATAGCTGCCATAACATACGGAGAGCAGGTTCCATCGTGCTAAACGTAACTGTTAATGGTATAAAACTAAATGTGTCGTATTACCGACCGATCCGTTAATCAGACTTTAGTTAGTTCATAGCAGTTCCTAGACAGTTCATACTGCGCTATCCGGTTGCATTTCTTCCTGTGTAGACTACTCATCGGAACCGTATTCTTAAAGCGCCACCGAAGTCCGTGAAGAAAACGGAGCGTGCGGTCCGCACTACCAAATGCCCGAGAGAGACTAACGCAAGCGGTGTCCAGTGTCAAAAATCTTGCGCTTTTGATGGAGAGTCAGTAGGGATTGCTACCAACTGGCACCAGATGGGAACGCTGTGTGGTTAAATAAGGGTGTTTGAAAGACAATCCTGACAATGCGGTATAGAAAGAGGAGGGGAAAACGTCCACGCTTATGAGGTGGAGGCGATGTAGAAACACATATTAAAGAATGTACTTTACCTCGTGCGCCTGACGATCAAATAAGATCTGACAGGCCCCACCTTTTTCTGGTAGACTGAGACGCATCCAGAGGTGTGATTGGGAACCTTTAGGGAATGGAACGGCTTCGAGTTCTAACACGTGTTCCGCTTTCACGCACGAATATCGTGCCAGTACGTGTGCTAGAGGCGCCTGTCTTTTTTTTTTTTTTTTTCCCTTTATTGTCTCCTCTCACTTAGAGCCTGATTTCTTTTAAACGTAGGCAAACTCTAACAAAATATGTTGGAAAACTTTCAGAACTAAAAGTAAACAAATAATCAGTGCGTTAATAATTATAATAATAATAATCTGTATAAACTAAGGAATTTTCACGACTTACTCCCAATCTATACCCGATTGTACAACGAAGTCAAAGAGTGACTTCATCTGATTCAGTTCTCAATGCTGATTGGTCAGAAGGTGTCGCCTATCGTTTTATAGTAAACACTCGCTGCCGTTCATCAAAACCAGTTCAGTCGTGCATGGGTTTTCTGCAAGGTGATTTTTTTATTTTAATGTTTGTTTATGGAAGGAGTCTCCAGTGTCAATGAGGTAAAGCGGTAACTCTGCGTAACAGGAGTCTGTGAGCGAACACGCGAAAGTTTTATAGCTGTTTAACGTGAAGCTTTAGAGCAGAGCTAACTTTTTGTTTTTTTCCACACCATTAACTGTAACTATAAATGGATAAAAAAGATGCCGTTGCCATTCTCTGCTAAATAAAGATTGTAATTGTTGACAAATCGCTGTGTGTAAGAGAAACAAACGTGTTTTGTTTTTTTTTCTTCTCGTTTAGGGTGGGGTCAGTAGCTCTGCTTCTGTCACACCACGCCACTCACCTGAGTGAGAGGTGAATTGGAGAGGATCATGGAAGGTATGCTACTTGCTTGGCAATTCGCTAAGATTTTAGATTTGAAAGCAAGCTGCCTCATCCTGTCGTGGTGGAGAAGTTTAGCCCAAACAAGGTCGGGATGTTCTCCTGGCGCTCAAAGCCTGGACCACGTTGGAGTGAAAGTTCTTGCGAGCTTTGGCAGTAGGAGCTGCAGATCACGTTAAATAGAGGTACAAGAGTTGCATAGCCTGCTTCTCCCCCTCTCCTTCCTCCCCACCTGTCAGTACTAAACCCAGAAACACTTCAGCATGCTTCTGGACGACCGCAGACTTAACGAGGTGCGCAGCTTCAGACGAGCCACCAGCACCACGATGGGGAGAGGAGAATTGAGTAAGGGCTTCGCTGTGGGATTTAAACACGCAGCTCGAGGGATGACGAGGACTTCAATGCGACTTAATCAAACGAGGAAATGGGGGATGGGTTGGGAAAGATATCAACCGCTTAGCCCGCCCCTAACCTTTGTTTCTTTTTTTTCTCCCCGTCACTGTGTATGTATATTGCCTCCTGACAAAGTTAGCTTTCTTTTTCTATCTCATCGTCTCCTTGAGTGTGTCTGATTCCTCTTACACCACAGCAGATAGCCAACCCATTACACATTGCATCAATTATACAACATTTGACCCTTTTACAGTTTTTGAAAACAGTATCCTTCCTGTTCTCACCTACTTTAAGCCGCTAAACACCCCTTCCTCACCAGCTTCTCTCGCTCTTCAACAAAATTAGCGCTTGTCTGTGGTTACGTGGAAACCGCGAACGCGTACGCTACCCTCCGTCTTGAAGGTGTCGCGTAAACCTCAGTTCCAGCTTCACCTCTGACTGTTACCTGCCGCCGACACTGAGCTCCTTCCATAAACATCTCCTTTGCAAGAGGAAAAACCCGTCAGCACATCAGTGATTTTATTAATCCGTCATTAGGGGCGTGTCCACCGTGCATACAACTCGGTGTAAACGAAGCTGTCTCTATAGAAACCAACGATGACAGCAAAAGTTGTGATTTGCAGCGTAAGCGCTTAGCCGTCAGGAGCTAAGCGCTAGTGAAAAATTCATCAACACCTTAAAAACTTCCAACAACGCCAGAGGATAATTAGCGTCCGTGGCGCTTGATAAAAACCGAGTACCTTGTTCAGAACCTTCGCTTCAGCAGCGTACGTAGCGGAGGAGGTGGCGCCAATACTTTTTTTCGGAATAATAATGGACGTGGCGTTATTCAATTTTTAGTTCAGCGCAATGGACTGCGTGGGAGTCAGGAAAGACAGCTCGTCGGCCGGAACTGTCGAATGCGCCGAGGCGGACGCCGGTCAGCTTAAACCCGTATCTTTCCATTATTATTCACCGTAGTCTCGATTCATCTGTGGATGGAGTGTTTGCTTTACCGGCACGGTGTTTGATTTTTCATATTGGGCGCCTGATGTATCATCCCCGATGAGAGTCGTGAGCAGCCGAATCTTCTCGATCACCTCGGTGCCTGGGTGTTTGCGTGTAAAACACACGTTTACACACATTATTCATGACAATATCAAGAAAGTCTAATTGAAACGCTATGGATCCTGGCACGAAGCGATCAAGAGCGATGGATCAAGCCATCTGAGTATGGAGATCGGAAGTTGAATGCTGAACGCTAAAGGACGGTGAGGTCTAAGCAAGCTGCGAGAGGAGGAGTTAATTGTCTCGGCTGGCCCAAGCGAATATGTACACATCATCTGTAACCGGACGTTGCAGGACCACAACAATTAAGTCATCCATCTAGTCACCCATGTCCGGTTTGTTCCATCGCTCACAGAGTATTGTGCCGGAAGTAGTTTCTCCGCTGGAACACGTGAGTAAAACATGCAGCTAAAAACAATTAAAGAATAATACAAAAGTACATGGTATAATATTCAATCATCCTCGCTGCCGATCATCATTTTATAAATATACACATTAGATTTGACAATGTTTCGACCCGCTTATTTTTTTTCTTGGGTTATAGCAACGGATATAGTTACAAAGGTGCTTGAAGGTCCGTGATCCATGATGCCGGGTTCATACTTTTGCCCTTCTCCACATACTAATCCCCTGAGATGAACTATATATATACCACACACAATGTTACACCCTTAAACCTTTTTACTGGTGAAAATATGACTATTGTGGAGATACAGAGAAGGGGTGGGCCTAGGGTGTCAGTTAATATTGGCTTAAAAAACAAAACAAACAACAACAACTATAACCGTCAGTCATTCCAGAATATGTTGAATGACTCATGTACTGTTTGGGGTTTGGGGGAAAAAGAAAAACGCCTTGATAGAAATCGTGCTACATAAGATGTACCGTTGTCAGTGCTGGATGGATCATTACCGGATGGCTTTAAAGGAAAACCGTAAAAAAGAAAGCCTTCGCTATTCTGGTCTCACGGGTGATGATGATGATGATGGTGAAGGTCATGGTTATAACCTTGATTTTAAAAACAATGTTGTTAGGTCGTAGACCCTTTTTTAAATCCAGAAAATGGAGTGCTGGTCCGTCTGAAGGCCACCGCCACTGGAGACCTTCAATCGATACAGCTTGGTTTCACCCCTGAACAGGGGCTTGCTAACTGCAAACAGACCCCTCGCTTTCCGGGTCGATGATCACTTGTGGGATGCATTCTGATTACACCATCAAAGTATGAATCTTGTATGGGAACGGAGGTTTAAAAATATCGGTTACTGGAAGGGCTTGATAAAAAATAAAAAAAATACCTAGGAAGGTGACGAAATGATATCTGATGAAAAAACAAACAAACAAACAAACAAACAAACGAGGCTCGGCTCTGCTTTACAGGCTGCTAAAGCAAGATATGCCATATACCGCTTAGCCTTTGTAGAAGATGTTTTAGGATGATCACTTGAGGAAACACTTGCAGGATGTACGTTAAATCCTGTGACGTACTTATTATTACTGTTTCTCTCAGTCGCTTCGGTACGTTTTCCCATCGTCCGGAACAAACGGCTCCCACACAACGGAGTACCTGCACCAGCATGCCGCTTCGAAAACCCTTCTGTTCATCTCTCAAAAAGTAAATACTTCGGTCAATGAACATATCGAGTTTTTACCTGGTCTTGGTCTATGAAAGGTCTGGAATGATCGGTGACGCTGTTGTTCTCCTCTAGCCTTCGGGCTGCACCCTTCGGGCCCATGATTGAGAACACTGTCCATAATAATGGAGTACATTTCATGGAAACGCGTATCAAACAAAGTCTGCACTTTTAGATGCTAATTATATAGGGCTTTTTAATCTTAGCGGTTACACACACACCAATGGTAGCAGAGCTGCCATGCAAGGCGCTAACTAATCTGGAGAAATCTTGGGGTTCAGGGTCTTACCCAACGACACTTCGGCATGTGTGAGTCACGTGGGCCGGAATTGAACCACCAACCACGATTTATGAGTGGACAACCCACACGTCCACACCTGATCCACAGCGTTCCGCCCATGGTCTCGCGCCTTCTACCTCATCTGTTGTTTTGCCTCCTCCATTCATCATGCACCGTTTCCTTCCAATCCTTCCATCCTCTCCTCCCTCCTCTCTTCTTCTTGGCAGTTAACCCTGTCCTATTCTTTTGTTGTTCTTCCATGTTAGAAACCTATCACCTTGTTGTGCTCTGTCTATGTACGCTTGCCAGTTGAAGGTTCGTGATGCACCTCTGAGCTATTTTGAGTGCTGGTTGATCATTGGTTAAGCAAATGCATCACACATTAGTCCGCTTAGTGAAGTCAAGATTCACCTAGAGCAATTCATCAATTCAGGACACATTTAAAAGACATCGATATACTCATGGTTTATGACCACTGGTTCTGCCTTTAATGACTTACGCAATGAACTAATGTCTATGTTACAGAATAAAGAAGATTATTCAACAGAGAAACAATTCTAATAGATTTTCATCGCTCACATAAGCAGTTGATAATGTAGGAAACAGCAAACACTTGTCCGTACATATCCAACCCCCACTAATGTACTCAAGCACCGCAGTTTGTTCAAGAATGAGAAATTGCTTTATGACGTGCTCACGATCAGACCAGATGATCTGGATGGTTGAATGCATAGTTTTGATTCAATATTGTTTTATACAAAATCAGCTCTAGCTAGCTAACATTAGCTAATGGGTAATGAGCTAATGCTAACCTCGCTGGTTAGGTAAAAACACTTTTATATCACTTAATTACTATATATACGGGGCTCGGGTGCGCACGGTGGCTTAGTGGTTAGCACGCTTACCACATTTCCAGGGTCGGGGGTTTGATTGTGCAGTTTGCATGTTCTCCCTCTGCTGCGGGGGTTTTCTCCTCAGGGTACTCGGTTTCCTCCCCCAGTCCAAAGACATGCATGGGCGTG
>CM022770.1:22749769-22812269 GCA_012411365.1 Ameiurus melas | reverse complement strand
CACACCTTCTCTTCTGCAGCCTGATGCATGAGGTGTAATATGTGTGTGTGTGTGTGTGTGTGTGTGTGTACTTTTCATGCACTTATTGTTTCATTTAACATCCATGAAGTGTCTGGGTAGTCGCGTTCCTGGAAATACTGCGTTTTAACAATTCATCCTTGGTGGAGCTCTGATTGAATATGTTCACGGCTGTGCTGTGAGAGGAAAATAATCAACACCAGGGTGATGTGATGAAGCGAGGAATACTGTACCCTCGCCGTTACTGACTCTTTTCCAATAGCAGCCCGTCCTGCGGAGTTTTATTCCTCTTACACCGCAGCAGTTCACAAACAATTACAATGTTTTGTTTACTAAAGAATGCATATTTTTAACCATTTATAGTAACATTTGATGTTCTGGAATGTCCAAGAAACAGGTTTGGGCTTTCCTCCCTTCTAGCTCTCTCTCTCTCTCTCTCTTTCTCTTCTCTATCTATCTATCTATCTTTGACTCTCTCTCTCTCTCTCTCTCTTGTTCTCTCTTCTTGCTCTCTGACTCTCTCTTGACTCTCTCTATCTCTCTCTGACTCTCTCTATCTCTGACTCTCTCTCTCTCTCTCTCTCTCTCTATCTCTCTCTGACTCTCTCTCTGACTCTCTCTCTGACTCTCTCTCGCTCTCTTTGCTCTCTGACCTCTCTCGTGCTCTCTCTCTTTGACTCTCTCTCTTGCTATGACTCTCTCTCGCTCTCTGACTCTCTCTCTCAATCTCGCTCTCTCGATCTCTTGCTCTCTCGATCTCTTGCTCTCTCTCTCTCGATCTCTCTCTCTCTCGCTCTCTGACTCTCTCTCTGACTCTCTCTCTCTCGTGCTCTCTCTCTCTTTGACTCTCTCTCTTGCTATGACTCTCTCTCTCTGACTCTCTCTCTATCTCTGACTCTCTCTATCGCTCTCTGATTCTTTCTCTCTCTCTGACACTCTCTCTTTTGCTCTCTCTCTCTCTCTCAAAGTTAATAAGATTAAAAAGAATAAATAAATAAATAAAAATGCAGCTTGTCATGTTAAGAAACCGTAAACATAAAAAAAACTCCCCTGTCATGAAAATGTCGGAATAAATTCATGTCACAGCCTTTACCTCTGACACTGGAGACTCCTTCCGTGAATATTAAATAAGCATAAATAATTCTGGCAGTCTGTGCATAAAGTTAAACTCCAGGCACGTTTTGCACTTTACATGCCCCGCCCACTTACAGTAACGGCCCCAAGTTTGTTTCACTTCTTGTTTATATAAATCACCAACTGTCACTCAAAATCTCCCACTCATCTGCACAATTTATATTCTATATTCACATTTTATATGTATGTAAGCAAATTTTATATATATCTAAGCAAATGTCAGACTTGTACTCAGAAGTTTTGGCCCCTGGTGTAAGGTTCAGGCTTCATCAGATATTCACCGAGTGCTGCACGAGAGTCGTCTGTCACTGCCAGATGTTCCAGAGGATCTGGCAGGCATAATGTGAACATAATCACACCGACATTTTCCTCGTGTTTACTGCTGATCCTGGAAATTTAATATCCTTTAGTGCTGCTATTATGATCATTCGGTGTCTGCTGATTGAAATAAAACGAGTAGAATGGAATAAATTCAATTTTGTAAAGTGTGTATATGCATATATGAATATATATATATATATATATATATATATAATTTTTCCCCCCTTAATATAATTGCATGAGCTTTTTTTTTTTTAATTATTATTTCATTTTGTTTATTGAAACCACTGGAAACAGAATGAATCCATGTTGCTATTTACAGCAGGACACAACAGAAGGAAGAATGAAAATATGACAGACAGGAACACGATGAGGTTATAAAGAAATATTATAATAAGCGTTATAAGAAGAACGAGTTATAAGCGCTGAATGAATTCACGCTCACGATGCTTCATTACTCTGCTGTTCGAGGTAATGACCTGTAGTAAGGTCTGTTCAGAGAAGCGATTTATAAGCAGGGAGCAGTGAGAGACGCGCTGACTGACATTTCCACTGAAAAAGAAATGCTTTATTTTATTGACACTGTGAAAAATAGACATAACGTCAAGCAAAGAAAGTCTCCTTCGAAAGTCGCGGAGACTGAAAGGTACAGAGGCCACGCCCACTTCACCGAAACTGACAAGTAAAGGGGCTGGATCTCCTACATAGAGGTCACACACCCTTCACTGGAAGTCAAGCACAGTATATAGGCCACACCTCCTTCACTGGATCTCACACATAGGGGCCACACCTACATCAGTGTAAATCAAGTATATAAGCCACGCCTGCTTCACTGGTTTTCATACATAGAGGCCACACCTTCTTCAATGGCTCTCACACATAGAAGCCACACCTACTTTCCTGGCTCTCACACATAGAAGCCACACCTACTTCACTGGTTCTCACACATAGAGGCCACACCTGCTTCACTGGCTCTCACACATATAGGCTACGCCTACTTCCCTGGCTCTCACTCATAGAGGCCACGCCTACTTCCCTGGCTCTCACACATAGAAGCCACACCTACTTCACTGGTTCTCACACATAGAGGCCACACCTGCTTCACTGGCTCTCACACATATAGGCTACGCCTACTTCCCTGGCTCTCACTCATAGAGGCCACGCCTACTTCCCTGGCTCTCACACTAGAAGCCACACCTACTCACTGGTTCTCACAGAGCAAAGGCCTACACACCGCCCTGCGTCTCACAACACATAGCGCAGCGCTACTTCCCTGGCTCTCACTCATAGAGGCCACGCCTACTTCCCTGGCTCTCACACATAGAAGCCACACCTACTTCACTGGTTCTCACACTCGTAGGCCACGCCTGCTTCACTGGCTCTCACACATATAGGCTGCGCCTACTTCCCTGGCTCTCACTCATAGAGGCCACGCCTACTTCCCTGGCTCTCACACATAGAAGCCACGCCTACTTCCCTGGCTCTCACACATAGAGGCCACACCTACTTCCCTGGCTCTCACACATATAAGCCACGCCTGCTTCACTGGTTTTCATACATAGAGGCCACACCTTCTTCAATGGCTCTCACACATAGAAGCCACACCTACTTCACTGGTTCTCACACATAGAGGCCACGCCTGCTTCACTGGCTCTCACACATATAGGCTACGCCTACTTCCCTGGCTCTCACTCATAGAGGCCACGCCTACTTCTCTGGCTCTCACACATAGAAGCCACACCTACTTCACTGGTTCTCACACGTAGAGGCCACGCCTGCTTCACTGGCTCTCACACATATAGGCTGCGCCTACTTCCCTGGCTCTCACTCATAGAGGCCACGCCTACTTCCCTGGCTCTCACACATAGAAGCCACGCCTACTTCCCTGGCTCTCACACATAGAAGCCATGCCTACTTCCCTGGTTCTCACACATAGAGACCACACCTACTTCCCTGGCTCTCACACATATAAGCCACGCCTGCTTCACTGGTTTTCATACATAGAGGCCACACCTTCTTCAATGGCTCTCACACATAGAAGCCACACCTACTTCCCTGGCTCTCACACATAGAAGCCACACCTACTTCACTGGTTCTCACACATAGAGGCCACGCCTGCTTCACTGGCTCTCACACATATAGGCTACGCCTACTTCCCTGGCTCTCACTCATAGAGGCCACGCCTACTTCCCTGGCTCTCACACATAGAAGCCACACCTACTTCACTGGTTCTCACACGTAGAGGCCACGCCTGCTTCACTGGCTCTCACACATATAGGCTGCGCCTACTTCCCTGGCTCTCACTCATAGAGGCCACGCCTACTTCCCTGGCTCTCACACATAGAAGCCACGCCTACTTCCCTGGCTCTCACACATAGAAGCCATGCCTACTTCCCTGGTTCTCACACATAGAGACCACACCTACTTCCCTGGCTCTCACACATATAAGCCACGCCTGCTTCACTGGTTTTCATACATAGAGGCCACACCTTCTTCAATGGCTCTCACACATAGAAGCCACACCTACTTCCCTGGCTCTCACACATAGCGCCACGCCTA
The DNA here is from genome assembly GCA_012411365.1 of Ameiurus melas. Taxonomy (NCBI): domain Eukaryota; kingdom Metazoa; phylum Chordata; class Actinopteri; order Siluriformes; family Ictaluridae; genus Ameiurus; species Ameiurus melas. The sequence goes on along the minus strand of CM022770.1, from coordinate 22,808,237 downwards.
CTTCACTGGTTCTCACACATAGAGGCCACGCCTGCTTCACTGGCTCTCACACATATAGGCTACGCCTACTTCCCTGGCTCTCACTCATAGAGGCCACGCCTACTTCCCTGGCTCTCACACATATAAGCCACGCCTGCTTCACTGGTTTTCATACATAGAGGCCACACCTTCTTCAATGGCTCTCACACATAGAAGCCACGCCTACTTCCCTGGCTCTCACACATAGAAGCCACGCCTACTTCCCTGGCTCTCACTCATAGAGGCCACGCCTACTTCACTGGCTCTCACACATGGAGGCCAAATCAATTTTTTTACAATATTAAAAACAATTTTTAGATGCACCCGTAGAGGCCACATCTCCTTCCATCAGTGCATTTTTTATACTTCTAGGTTCCTGATTTATTGAACTGAGTACTCAAGATCAAAACGCACAGCTTCTAAGGGTTCATGGGCACATTTCCGTACATTATTTGATATAAATTTTCATAGACGGATTGATGTTAATGTAATAGGACGGTAAATCCACTTCACAGCCGATCTCCAGGACAGATTTCCTAAATGCAGCTGAGCGTCAGAGCGTCCCTCGAGTAACACTTTCTAAATTCCAACACAGGATCTCACGGATGAGGAACTGTACCCTTTAGCATTATCACCACTACGCTATTGATTCCAGTGGACACACGGTGCAGACGGATGTCATTACTCACCCCGAGACGCCATCCTCTTTCGTTCTTCATGGTACGCTGCACTTCAGTGTCTTTCATCGTTCCAGGATTAATGTCAGGTGTGCTGTATGTATACACCGAGGAGTGACTGGAAATGATCCAGAACACCGAAATCTGCTGGATTAGGATTAGGTGTGAATGTGAAGAACCAATATATAAGGCATTAGAAAAAGTAAATGGAAATAAATACATGGTAAATGATAAATACATACAGTTCCCTCCACTAATATTGGCACCCTTGGTAAATAAGGCTGTGAATTATTGTCTTTAGGGTTAAACCTTTTGATCTTTTGTTAAAAAAAAAGAGAGTTTGCTCTCATGGAAATCGTACGCAAACGCAACACAGGTTTATCCAAAAAAATACAAATAAAAATCTTTTTAAAATATAGCTGTGCAACAATTATTGGCACCCCTATGAACTGAGATGAGAAAAATATATTTTCTCTTTTTTTTCCAAATATATTTGAAGTATATTCCCATTGTTATTTTAAGTTTTTTTTTTTTTTAGTACACCTTGGTGACTAGGAACAGAAAATTGTTCAACCATGACTTCCTGTTTCACAGGGGTATAAATATGAGGTAATACATCGGCCGAATTCCCTTAGTCATTCGTAACGATGGGTAAGAGCGTGGAATGTAGCTGTGATGTGCGGCAAAAGGTTGTTGAGCTTCACACAATGGGACGTGTCCATGAGAAAATAGCAGAAGCATTGAAAATGCTCGTTTCCACCACCAGGGCAATAATTAAGACATTCCAGTCAACTAGAAATGTTCTGAATCGACCTGGACGTGTGTTTATATCGTCTCAACGCACCGTGAAGACGACGGTTCGAGTGGACAAAACATCTCCAAGGATCACAATGTAGTGAGTACGTTACGTTACGTTACGTGACGTGTATGTTTCGCTATTAAATGTAATCAGATGTCAACGCTCAGCACAGAATCGTGTATATTGAAATATCGCCCGCGACTCGAAATGTTCTTGGCATGCTTCAGAATTTCTCTGGAGCCGATGAGAACAGAAACTCGAGCATATGGTGATATAAAAATTGATTGCTCAACTCATAATCCTGAACAAACACTGAGTCACCACACTGCTCATCAATCTGGGGGAACTGTCTTCAAAGTTTGGTGGTTAATTTGAGCGTTTCAGCAGCTGAGCCCGTCTGCTGGCGACTCGTCACAGCTCAGCGTGATGCCAGGCTTCGATCTCACACGCCACTCACTACATACCAGCTCACGTAACTTCACGCCAGAGAGGGATATCTGTTCGGATAAACGTATGAGGAGAAAGTTGTAAGAAGAGACACAACTCGAAGATCCTCTCCTAATTTCAATCCTAACTTCGAGAAACGTCATGGGAACTTCGCCGGTGAATAATGACGTGGTTTTTAAACACGTGATCAACACACACACACAGAAAAAAAAAAGTTTTGTAGGTTTTATTTTCAATTCTTTTTTTTTTCTTGTGATTTTTAACATGATTAATTTTCCCATGTTGTTTATTTATTTATTTATTTATTTATTTATTTATTTATTTATTTTTAAACTTTGGTTACTTTTTCACAATTTTCATGATGTTTAAACGATTATGTTTACGATTGTTTTGTTTTGTTTTGTTTTGTTTTGTTTTGTTTTGTTTTGTTTTGTTTTGTTTTGTTTTGTTTTGTTTTGTTTTGTTTGTTTGTTTTGTTTTGTTTTGTTTTGTTTTGTTTTGTTTTGTTGTTTTTGGTTTTGTTTTTGTTTTGTTTTGTTTTGTTTTTGTTTTATTCACTTGCACACGCTTTGACACGTGATTCCTTTATGTTCACGCGTTGGCCCGAGTTCCTGAGGACAGAACATGGTGGAATGTGCCGTCACGTGATTTTCACGTTATCACTCACATGGAAACTGCATGCTGGGATTTCTGCGGTTATGGAACACGTTTAAAATGCTGAGCCGAATGCAGCTTTAAGTTTTTCATTGAATAAGATTTCTGCTGATTGGTCGGCGGGAGCAGGAGGGTTCAGTCTCTTTAATATTTAAATCCAACTCCGAATCCTCCTGCACTTCATAAACCATTTATGTTCCTCATTCAGAGATCAGAGTTAAAACCCATTCAGTGATTTATAATGGAGCCGAGCTCGGCTACAGGAATACCACACGACTAGAATCCTGCTGAGTGAACGCGTTTCTAACTACAGACTCACATTTCTATCTACAGACTCACGTTTATAATTACAGACTCACGTTTCTATCTGCAGACTCATACTCGTGTTCCTAACTACAGACTCATGTTTATAATTACAGACTCACGTTTCTATCTACAGACTCACGTTTTTTATCTACATACTCACATTTCTACCAACTCACTCATACTCATGTTCCTATCTACAGACTCACGTTAATAATTACAGACTCACGTTTATAATTACAGACTCAAGTTTCTATCTACAGACTCATACTCGTGTTCCTAACTACAGACTCACGTTTATAATTACAGACTCATGTTTCTATCTACAGACTCATGTTCCTATCTACAGACTCACGTTTATAATTACAGACTCACGTTTCTATCTACAGACTCATGTTCCTATCTACAGACTCACATTTATAATTACAGACTCACGTTTATAATTACAGACTCATGTTTCTATCTACAGACTCATGTTCCTATCTACAGACCACGTGCTTATAATTACAGACTCACGTTTCTATCCACAGACTCACGTTTCTAATTACAGACTCACGCGTTTTATAATTACAGACTCACGTTTCTATCTACAGACTCATAATCGTGTTCCTAACTACAGACTCACGTTTATAATTACAGACTCATGTTTCTATCTACAGACTCATGTTCCTATCTACAGACTCACGTTTATAATTACAGACTCACGTTTCTATCTACAGACTCATGTTCCTATCTACAGACTCACGTTTATAATTACAGACTCACGTTTCTATCTACAGACTCATGTTCCTATCTACAGACTCACATTTATAATTACAGACTCACGTTTCTATCTACAGACTCACGTTTCTATCTACAGACTCATGTTCCTATCTACAGACTCACGTTTATAATTACAGACTCACGTTTCTATCCACAGACTCACGTTTCTAATTACAGACTCACGTTTATAATTACAGACTCACGTTTCTATCTACAGACTCATAATCGTGTTCCTAACTACAGACTCACGTTTATAATTACAGACTCATGTTTCTATCTACAGACTCATGTTCCTATCTACAGACTCACGTTTATAATTACAGACTCACGTTTCTATCTACAGACTCATGTTCCTATCTACAGACTCACGTTTATAATTACAGACTCACGTTTCTATCTACAGACTCATGTTCCTATCTACAGACTCACATTTATAATTACAGACTCACGTTTCTATCTACAGACTCACGTTTCTATCTACAGACTCATGTTCCTATCTACAGACTCACGTTTATAATTACAGACTCACGTTTCTATCCACAGACTCACGTTTCTAATTACAGACTCACGTTTATAATTACAGACTCACGTTTCTATCTACAGACTCATAATCGTGTTCCTAACTACAGACTCACGTTTATAATTACAGACTCACGTTTCTATCTACAGACTCATGTTCCTATCTACAGACTCACGTTTATAATTACAGACTCACGTTTCTATCTACAGACTCATGTTCCTATCTACAGACTCACGTTTCTAATTACAGACTCACGTTTCTATCTACAGACTCACGTTTCTATCTACAGACTCATGTTCCTATCTACAGACTCACGTTTATAATTACAGACTCACGTTTCTATCTACAGACTCACGTTTCTATCTACAGACTCATGTTCCTATCTACAGACTCACGTTTATAATTACAGACTCACGTTTCTATCCACAGACTCACGTTTCTAATTACAGACTCACGTTTATAATTACAGACTCACGTTTCTATCTACAGACTCATAATCGTGTTCCTAACTACAGACTCACGTTTATAATTACAGACTCACGTTTCTATCTACAGACTCATGTTCCTATCTACAGACTCACGTTTATAATTACAGACTCACGTTTCTATCTACAGACTCATGTTCCTATCTACAGACTCACGTTTCTAATTACAGACTCACGTTCCTATCTACAGACTCACGTTTATAATTACAGACTCACGTTTCTATCTACAGACTCACGTTTCTATCTACAGACTCATGTTCCTATCTACAGACTCACGTTTATAATTACAGACTCACGTTTCTAATTACAGACTCACGTTTATAATTACAGACTCACGTTTCTAATTACAGACTCACGTTTATAATTACAGACTCACGTTTCTAATTACAGACTCACGTTTATAATTACAGACTCACGTTTCTATCTACAGACTCACGTTTCTAATTACAGACTCACGTTTATAATTACAGACTCACGTTTATAATTACAGACTCATGTTTCTATCTACAGACTCATACTCGTGTTCCTAACTACAGACTCACGTTTATAATTACAGACTCACGTTTCTATCTACAGACTCATGTTCCTATCTACAGACTCACGTTTATAATTACAGACTCACGTTTCTATCTACAGACTCATGTTCCTATCTACAGACTCACGTTTATAATTACAGACTCACGTTTCTATCTACAGACTCACGTTTTATTCTACAGACTCATGTTCCTATCTACAGACTACGTTTATAATTACAGACTCACGTTTCTATCTACAGACTCACGTTTCTATCTACAGACTCATGTTCCTATCTACAGACTCACGTTTATAATTACAGACTCACGTTTCTATCTACAGACTCACGTTTATAATTACAGACTCACGTTTATAATTACAGACTCACGTTTCTATCTACAGACTCACGTTTCTATCTACAGACTCACGTTTCTATCTACAGACTCACGTTTCTATCTACAGACTCACGTTTCTAATTACAGACTCACGTTTATAATTACAGACTCGCAGGTGCACAAATGCATCATGTTTTATAGTATATTTAAAAACCAAAAAAAAAAAACCTGTTCATTTAAAGTAATAGAAAATACTTAATTGTATTATTTTCCCTCATGCATGTTACTGTATAATATTACAATTATTTAAGTTGTGTTCATTTTTTATTTAAAGAAATTAATAAAGCTTCTTTTTTTCACTTTAGTGTTCAACCAAATTTTTGCCCTACTTAATACATATATATATAATTATCTTTTTACTTTCCATTTTTATTTGAATAAATAGATCATGCTAAAAACCTTTTTTTTCCACTTCAGCATTTAAACAACGTTTATTATTTCATTCAACATTTTATTATATATTTATTATATTTGGTGTATTTATGTGTTGTATATATATATATATATATATATATATATATATATATATATATATATATATATATATATATATAAATCACTTCAATTATAATTTGGGGGAGGAAGGTTCTTCTGGTTTTTTTTTTTTTTTTGGGTGGGGGGTGCCTATGTGTGTTATTACAAATGCCACAGTTCATGTTAACTAACATGTAATTACGTTGTAATAAAGTGTTTATGTAGTGACACTTGGATTATAATTGTTTTCTCTACAGGATGATGTTTTAGTCTATAAATGATTGCTGAAGAGTAGAGAGATGTTCACTCCTCGAATTCACTGTAACTTGGTGTGATTTTTTTCTGTTGCTCTATACCGCCATCTGCTGGTCGAGTCTGAACATTACAACTCAAATAATGCTAAAAAGAAATGCATAAAATTAGACAATGATCTGCATCAGGACTCTTGTATGATTTATAAAATATATGGTTTATATATAACATGGTACAGAATCTACTTCACAGCTTTAGGATCGATTTGAGCATTTAATCACTTGTGATTATGTTATAACGCATTCTGAAAGGCAGCTCTGCCTCCAGACTTTCTCATGTATTTACAGTTGCACAAATGATAGTATTTTAAATGTAATATCTGACAAGTGCTTTTATTAAAATGCACGTCATGATCTGTTACGTTTCTTTACATTCAATTAGAAAGAATCCAGTGCGTGACTATTGATGTATGCATATCTCATTATAGAAGAGAAGCAACAATGAATAAAGATCAAATGTAACAAGAAATGGATAAATAGTATGGACATGTTGTGTAATAAATAAAAGAATTGTGAGAGTGGACAAATTGGTGTCATACAAGTGGAATAAAATGGCGGTGGCACACTTTCTTTTCTTTATTTATAATATTCTGCCCTAAAAAAAAAAATCCAAGCCCAAATATTGGAAATTCCATTTTTGAGATAATGAAAAAATTATATATTAATAAAGTAAATAAAGTGCTATCTCCACCCCTGACATCAATGCGCATTTTTGGGCAGCTGGCGACACGTCAGCTGGAAACAAATCCGCTGTTCCAACAGACACACTTGGTGTTATCTCTGTGAATAAATAAACATCCCCCTCTCCATCGACAGAACAGCTTGTTGGTGTAATGGAATCATCAATCCTTTATATCCTGTAAAATGGACGACACGATGTTCTTGTGTGTTTTTACTGCTTGGTACACAGCTCATGGAGAGGGATGAATTGTGAGTTATGCGTGATGTTGTTTAATAATAAACGTTGATCATGAAAATCCTCATTTAAAACTCACACGCCAGTACACGGAAAGTGTTGGGTTTTTTTTTTCTCAGTAGAGAGAAAAGAGAGGCGGGCGAGGGAACGCGAGTAAGAACTGGAATTCACTGACGTTCCAACGCTGCACTGTAACTATGTAACAACAAAAGGATAAAAAAAAAATCTATGATGTGTTGTTGATATGAATTGAAAACTTCCCCATTTTGTTATGTGCTTTTGTAACACTGACCAAAAGAAACAAAATGTTTTCTGTATGAAGTACATTTTACAATTATTATTATTATTATTATTATTATTATTATTATTATTATTATTATTACTACTAGGGGGCCAAGCACTGAAGTTGTATAGGTTCTACCTTTTCTTCTTCTTCTGGCTAGGGTGGCATCCCATAGAACCATCTGGGACAATATTGTGAAATTTGGCACACTGATTGGGGAGGGTCTAAAGAACATTCTGATCAAATTTGGGCCAAGTGCTGGCAATGCTCTACCGCCACCATCGGGTCAAATTTGGGCCCAATTTCCACCCAATTAGACTTCCGCCATCTTCGATTTTGTCAAAAACGGTATTTGATTCCCTACTCCTCCTGCAAATTGTATCCAATCATCATGAAATTTGGCACACGCCAAAGCCTCAAAAAAGTTATCAAAAGAATTTTTAATAGTTCAAAGGGTTTTGTCCGTAATGGGCCACAGACCAGACTACCGATTCTGATGCGCTTAAAACATTGATGGATGTCACACACTCCATCACCTCCATCAACACACCCTCTAGAGAGCTCTTGACCAAATGACCGTCCTTGATTAGTGATCTTGAGTGTGTGTGTGTGTGTGTGTGTGTGTGTGTGTACAGTTTTGGAGAACCCTCCATAACCAACCTTCTGAAGAGCTTCATTAGTGCTTCGTATTTTCCGCCAAATTATTTCCGCCCAGTGCACGGTGCGCTTTCCATATTCGCTCCTCGAGTAAGTTATGTCACGTTACCCGGCGCGTCACGTCACTTTAATCATCATTCTCATAATCGGCCATTAGAGTCGCTTATTCTGTCGTTCAGAAATGAAAGTAAAGATACTTTTTCGGTTTGCAGTGCAGCGTTTTTGTGTTGCATGTAATTAATTTCTTTCCTGGTTTCATTTGGTGGCTGTGAAAAGACCCCCTCAGGACACAACGAGCTCTAATTTGGGCTTTTCATGTTTAATGGCTCTGAATTGTAGTGAAGTGTACCAGACCTCAACGTTCCTGAGTTTGTCATCCATGTGTGAAAGGGCACTAGAAATTTGACTGAATTCCTGAAGTCAGTGTTTCACTCTCTTTCCCTTTAGGCCATGATTTAATGATGATAAATTCTTTATAGATAAATTCTGAGCACGGATGACAATCTGTCAAGGATTTCATGATTTTGTGCAGAAATCAATGCAAAATCCCTGTCGGATTTCTTACGAATTCTTACAAACCAACTGTTTTTATCCGTTTGACCTGAGTAGCCCAACACCAACAGCTTGGAAGCACCGGGACTCGAACTCACGACCTCCTGATGATCAGATGAGTGTAGGCATGGTGGAGTCCAAAGTTGTCGTCATTACACCATGGAAGCAGGTGCTGAAAACGTAAAAAATTGACACTATGCAAATATTTAGCGAATACATCAAGGGCAATGACGCATTCATGTTTTTTATTAAAATATATTCATAAAAAATATGGATATAAAACACAACATTCAGAAACAAGTGTGTGTGTGTGTGTGCGTGTGTGTGTGATAACAGCATTTCTACAACACTGCTGTATTTGATCTCAGTGATACATCCACAGTTTGGCAAAAATGACGAGTGAAACCTCTCGCGAAAGCAAATGAAGTTGAGGTCAAATGTCCGTTTTGCTTTTTTCTTTTCTGCTAATGAAGAAACATCATCGACAAAATCACTAAACACTCTTCTCATCAGCACGAAAACTGACACGAGGCCGTGAACAAAAGAAAAAAAAAACCCCAAAGAAATCTGATTTTTAGTAAAAAAAAAAAAAAAAAAAAAACTAGTGAACGTCGGTAGTCAGTAGAGCGTCAGTAGAAAATCCATCTGGAGTGAGGGTTAACTCGTAGTCCACGACACGCATACGCAAATCTGAGCGGAATCCTTTAGCTAGTCGATGCCGTCTCTTTCGGCACGTACATATCGGCTAGCTTTTTAAACTCTGGCCCCCAGGTGCCGAGGAAGTCGTACTCGTGGTCTCCTTCGTTCACCGACGACTCCAGCGAGCTCAGGGACTCGGCGACGGAGCCGTTGCCCTCGTAAGCGTACGTCGCGAGGGAATCGTAAGGAGGAGCGGAGGGGTCGGCGTCCGTATCCTTCAACCTGCTGATGAGAAAGTCTCTGAGGTCGCTACATTCGTTGGCGGGCGAGCACGTGCGGTACGGGAACAGGACGTCCGGGATGATGTCACGCCTCAGCTGGTTGGTGTCCTCCATGGCCTCCGGGTGGCGCAGCGCTCCGATGTCGAAGGCCTGAGTGTCCTCTTCCCCTCCGCCCTCGTCGTTGTAGCTCACCACGTTGTCCCTCACGTCCTCTTTGGAGATGATCAGAGGCTCTTTGCGCCGTTGCTTCCTCAGGGCCGAGAACAGCACCACGATCACTGTGGCGAAAAACGACAAACAGACGAGACGTACGAACGTTGAATCCACTTTTCTAAATAAGCGTGAAGTTGAAACTTTCGAAAGGCAAACAGGTGACGGACATTAAAGCAAACGCAAGATACAGTTCCAGATGTTTATTCACCTTTGAACGATAGCACACCACGAAGTGCTTTATTCCTCTAAATCTTACTTAAAGCTTTACCTCTGACTATTACGATACGCTGACACTGGAGACTCCTTCCATAAACGTTAAGGAAGAAAACCTCGCGATTTCAGCGCTCGCACCATTTAATGCGAATGGAGCGTCAGCTGTACGAGTCTCTGTGAACGAGCTGTTACTATAGAAACGATAACGTATTAGAACGCGGTACTGTTATATCAAATTCATCAACACCTTCGGACCAGTCCGATTCGAGAATCGAACAGCGCAGTGGTTTAAAGGTTTATTCACGTTACACGCGTATTAACGGTAAACGAGTACGACACGTACTGAGTAGGATGACGATGCAGAGCAAGATGGCCACCAGGGCGGCGGTGCTGAGCCGTGCCGAGAGCAGCAGAGCGTCCACGCTGCACGAGCGCAGGTTCCCCGTGCTGTCACAGCCGCACACACGTACGGTCAGCGTACTCGTGCTGCTCTGGATCGGATAATCGCTGTCCGAAATCACCACGGGCAGGTAGTACGTGCTCATCTCCTGCCTGTTAAAGCCGCTCCGCCTGGTCAGGATCCTAGCCGTGTTATCTGGAATATTTAAACACAGAGAGATAAATCTCCAGGGTTTCAGTCCAAGGACAAGGCCGGACAGACAAAAAAAAAAAAAAAACATGACGGTTCGTACATACTGAATTAATTAGATTCACCTTCGTTGTCAAAGATGGTAAAGTTCGGATTGCTGGCGCTTAAACTGAAGACGAACTTGTGTCCGACGAGAGGCTCGTCCGTGTCTATGGCACTGATGGTTTGGATTAGCTGGAAATAAGCAGACTGTTGGTCACAACTGTTGTTTTTTTTTAATAAATTATATCGATAAACATTGATATATAGATAACATACCAACATATAAATATTCAACAAAGTACATAAATAAATGTATTTTGTATGAATATAACTGTCATATGTCTTTCCAGGACCTTAATTTTTTTTTAGGATTATTCTTTTAAATGAATTTCAAAGATATAGAAAATATTTAGTGTTCTTTTCGTATGTTTGGAAAACGTATCATTTTTAAGCAAATAATCAGATAATTACCAAATAATCAATCTAATCAGTCTCAATAAAGGGGGTGTGGCCTCTGTGGTTGTTAGTCATAGATTTCTGCATGTCAGTTTCAGTAAAGGAGGTGTGGCCTGGCTGTCTGTAAAAAAAAGGACGCGTGGCCTCTGTGTTTGTCAATCATAGTGAAGGAAACGTGTTTTTTGGTCCTGGCTGTCGGTATAAAAAGTAGGTGTGGCCTATGTGCTTGTCAATCATAATGAAGGAGACGTGGCCTCTGTACCTGGCAGGCTGTACAAAAAGTAGGCGTGGCCTCTGCGCTCATCAATCGCAGTGAAGGACATGTGGCCTTTGTACCTGACAGCCTGTAGAAAAAAGTAGGTGTGGCCTCTCTGCCTGTCATTCATAGTGAAGGAGAAGTAGCCTCTGTATTTCAGTTCCAGGGAAGGAGGTGTGGCGTCTATGCTTGTCAGTCATAGTGAAGGCGGTGTGGATTTTGTAGCTGAAAGTCTGTATAAAAAGGCGTTGTGGCCTATTTGCCTGTCAGTCATAATGAGGAAGGCAAGGCCTTAGCACCTGACAGAATAAAAAGGAGGTGTGGTTTCTGTCCCTGTCAGTCATATTTAAGTAGGTGTGGCCTCTGTACTACTCACTGGTACAATAGTTAAAGAGATGTAGCTTTTGTGCTTGACAGTCCTACTCCGTTTATAGGCGTTTTATAAACTCCAATATATATATACACATACATTATTGTAGTGTGTTTGGCACTTTGTAACAAAAATGTGAATACAAAATGGCGGATACCTGCCCAGCTCTGACATTCTCACACACGAACGTCTCGTAAAACATGGCGAACTCGGGCGCGTTATCGTTCACATCCAGCACCTTGATCAAGACGGGAACACGGGTTCTCTGACGGGGATTATCTGAAAAGATGGCCAAAGAAAACGAGGGAAAAAATGCTTGGCATTCGTGATGTAAATGTTCTCTCTATTCCCGAGAGTGAACTTACTTATTTCGCTGGCGAGCACGGAGATGTTGTGCCACTTCGACACTTCTCTGTCGAGAGACTTCAGGGTTGTAATGGAGCCATTTCTGGGGTCGATGTGAAAGAGTCTGTCGGGATCTGTGTGCTCGTCTATTGCGAACCTGTGAACAATTGTAAGGCTGAAATTACTCTGGTGTCTGCCTTGTGCTTTTATATTTTATGGAGGAGTATTGATGTGATAATGGAACCCTATTCAGCACGCAGCTCGGCGGTGGAATCTGACTCATTTTACTTCTTTAAATGGCATGTGTGAAGTCAAAACTATATATAAAACGAAAAAAACGAATAGCCTTTGAGAGTACTTGAATGATGCACTACCATTTAATACAAGAAAGAACCATGTGCATTTCAACTGTCAATCATTCTTATCTTAAAAAGTGCTGTATTGTCTTTCCTAATGTCGGGATAATGTTAGCTTTATAAATTGTAAAGACAAAACCTGTGTTTTAACAATAGTCTCGCAATTCTGAGGAAAAAAAGCTTTGCAGCTTTGTCTCTGACTGTTACAAAGCACTGACACTGGAGACTCCTTCCAAACATGTTAAATAAACATCCCCTGACAGAAAAACTTCACCCTATCAGCAATTTCACACGTTTCTTTAATCTGTTTATTATCAGTGAAGCGTCTGCTGTGATTTGATAGAAAATCAAGCAACACCTCCTGACCAATCGGAATCCAGAAGTCAGCAGCGCTCCGGAATAATCTTGCAGTCAATGCTTACCGGCTTAAGTCATTTCGAGTGTAAGTATCGAAACCAGACCCTTATTTATCAAAGAATTCTTTTAATTAACAAAATAGAACTCAAAAATGAAGTGGCATACTGCACAGGGTAGTCGGTTGCGTCAGGATCCCAGGCTGTAACCGTTCCAATGATGCTTCCCTTCGGCGTGTCCTCGTTGACCTCGATAATGAAATGCGGCCGGCTGAACACCGGCGGCTCGTCCACGTCCTTCGCCGTCACTTTAACGATGGCCGTGTCTGAGAACGGACCCAGATGGAGGAAGCCGGGGTCCGTGTGAGTGTTACTCACTTCCACTTTGATAGTGTACACACGCCTGCTCTCGTAATCCAGTTTCTTCAAGAAAAGACAGAAAAGAGTGTTTTCAAATGAAATCTGTGCATTCAATTGTCTTATGAATTGCCATTCATTAATAAACGTATAGTTTTTACCAAAGATAAGGTCTAGATTAAAGATGATTGGCCGGAAGGTGTTTCTATAACAGAAGCTCAGACAGTAGCAAGTCTACACTGTAAGTTTACACTTTAGTTTACACTGTAAGTTTACACTGCAAGTCTACACTGTAAGTCTACACTCTAAGTTTACACTGCAAGTACAGTATACTCTGTAAGTTTACACTTTAGTTTACATTTTAGTTTACACTGTAAGTTTACGCTTTAGTTTAAACTGTAAGTTTACACTTTAGTTTACACTGTAAGTTTACACTGCAAGTCTACACTGTAAGTTAACACTTTAGTTTACACTGTAAGTTTACACTGCAAGTTTACACTGCAAGTCTACACTGTAAGTTTACACTGTAAGTTTACACTGCAAGTTTACACTGCAAGTCTACACTGTAAGTTTACACTGTAAGTTTACACTGTAAGTTACACTGCAAGTTTACACTGCAAGTCTACACTGTAAGTTTACACTGTAAGTTTACACTGTAAGTTTACACTGCAAGTCTACACTGTAAGTTTACACTATAGTTTACACTGAACATTTACACTGCAAGTTAACATTGTAAGTTCACACTAACATTTTTTTTTTTTTTTTTTTTATTTTTTTTATATTTTATTTTTTTTTTTTTTTTTTTTTTTTTTTTTAATTTTAATTTTATTTTTAATTTAAATTTTTTTTTTTTTTATTTTATTTTTAAAATTATTTTTTATATTTATTATTTAAATTTTTAAATTAAAAATATAAATTTTTAATTTTTAATTTTTTTTTTTTTTTTTTTATTTTTTTTTTTTTTTTTTTTATTTTTTTTTTTTATTAATTTTTTATTTTTTTTTTTTTATTTTTTTTTTTTTTTTATTTTTTTTTTATTTTAATTTTTTATTTATATTTTTATTTTATATTTTTATTTTAAATATTTTAATTTTATTTTTTTAAATTTTATATTTAATTTTAAATTTTTATTTTTATTATATAAAAATTTATAAAATAAAAATTATAAATTATTTTATAATTATATATTATAATTAATATTAATAATATTTAAAAAAAATTATAAATTTATATTAAATGTTAAATTTTTTATTTTTTTTATTATTTATTTATTTTTTTTTTTTTTTTTTGTTTTTTTATTTATTTTTTATTTTTATTTGTTTTAAGTTTTAATTTTATATTTAATTTAGTTAATTTATTTTTATTAATTTAATTATTTATTTTTTAATTGTTTTTTTTTTTTTTTTTTTTATTTTTTTTATTTATATTTAAATTGTTTTAATTTTAATTTTTAAATTTTATTTATTTTTAATTTTTTTTTTATTTGTTTTTTTTTTTTTTTTTTTTTTTTTTTTTTTTTTTTTTTTGAAAAAGAGTGCGATTTTTTTTGGTCATATTATGTCTTTATAGTGTAAGTGGTAACAGGAACTAACTTGTTTTTTTTTTATAGACATTAATTATAACAAAAAAAGGATAAAAGTTATTGTTCTTTAAATAATAATAATGCCATTGTTGGCAAATTGATGTATAAGAGAAAGAAAACCCTACAGAATGTGCTAACTTCAGGGTTTTAACTACCCTTCTACCATCACATCACCCTGTCATTGATTATTTTTTTTATACCAGGATAACATAAGGGTGATTTATTCCTTACATAAAATCGGGGATTTTGTAAAAACTTTCAATTGTCTTGGACAACTCTATTGTATCTAATAAACAAAACAAACAAAAAATATATCAAATCAGAAGTTGTATATGAGATAATGTTTCCCCTCACGCTACACTAAGCTAAGCTAACAATATTGTACACTTATTGCATATTCATCACAAAGTGCAGAAGAATTACAGTAAGTACTAGGGTAGTAAGCCTACTGTAAAAATTCTTCAAACTGGAACTATTCAATAAACGCAAAACTGTTTCAGAGCAAAAAAAAAAAAAAAAGTCATACTCTGGAAAATATGGTACAGCACATTCTGTATGTTTTGAAAACCATGGACATGGTTACTGGATGAATATTCCATAGCTTGATCATGATCAACAGAGTACTCGGAGTCTCATACCTTATAACAGCTTTACCTTTTTGACAACGATTATTCCCTCTTGGGTTATCTCATCAGTAATGATATCAAGCGAGTCTTTCCCGTCTCCTTCCACGATCCTGTACTTCATCTCAGCGTTCTCTCCCTCGTCCCCGTCGTTGGCTTTAATTCGACCCACCGTGGAGCCAATTTCCGCTGACTCATAAGTGCTCAAATGGTAGGAACCTAAATTATATCAAAAGTGCAATTAGTTTCACGTGTAATAGTGAGCTTGATGACACCATAAAAAAAATTATGAGACAAAGTTATATGACCTGGATCTAATATAGTAAGGACAAGCCTATTATTCAAAATGGATGACATTTTCATCGTCAATTAATTTGAGTTAAGTGTGTGTTGCTGTTAAATAAGTCTGTGCACTTAAAATGTTAATAATATGCCAGGGTCTTACTGTAGGCGAAGCGTGGCGGGCTGTCATTAACGTCTGTAAGGGTCACATTGACCACAGTGGTTCCAGACAGACCCCCCATCTGTCCTGCCATGTCTTTGGCTTGAATAACCACCTGGTATTCCTTCCGTACCTCTCGGTCCATGTTGGATAGGGCTATTCTCACAATTCCTGCACAACAAAACACACACAGTTCGTATTTACGTTTTGCTATGCAGTCATGCGTTCGGCTTGCTCTGAGAAACAGTACGTACCACCATGGACAGCATCTGCAAGCCTCGTACAATTGGTATAAAAGTCAGACAACAAACTTAGAAGCAACATCTGTTCCCACGTCTGGGGACTTCAGTTTCCTGCCGGAGACTTTTTTGGGTAAGGCCTCACAACCTGGAGTACATCATCACCATCAGTGGAGCTTCCTTGGTTTTAAATATCCACATTTTGTCTAGTTTCTAGTCCAATTCTATTTTATTCTCCTTATCTATTGGCACAATATCTCCTTGGGTCTCTGTTACTTATTGACCTATGGCCAGATCTTGAAGTCCAACAGGTTGTTATCCAGCATGCTCTGTGGTTCCTCCCATATGGACTCCAGACTGTGTTTTTTAGATTCTCAGTGAATGCACTGGTTTTGGTCTGGTTCGATTGATCTATTCATCATGACCCTGTAACCTTCCATTACCTGTAGGACTACCTTGGTTAACACCTTTTACCTTTATTCTAGTTCCTCTTTCAGTGGCTGAAATTGCGAATCTGTCCCTATGTGGTGGCCCAAAAGAGCCTTGTTTGATTGATCTAGTAGTCACAACCCTGTGTGTTCCATCACCAATGGAACTACATTGGTTTTAACCATCAATGTTCTCTCTAGTTCCTTCATATTTTGAGATTCCATCCTTTTGATGTGATAACCACATCTGCCATCAAAGCTAATCTGCAAATCTGGTCCTTGTTTATCATTACACAAACCCTGCCGAGTGTTTATGCTTCTCATTAAATACCCCTGGGTTTTGTCTGATCTGGTACATCCCTGGTTGGATTGATCTAGTCATCACAGCCATGAATACTCCTATAGTTAATGGGACTACTTTGATTATAACCTTCTTTATTTACTCCAGTTCCTCTTTCAGTTCCTGGTACATCATATATGTCTATACCTGGTAGCCAGGAAGATCCTTACCACTCTTTATTGTTTCTGACATTAGGACTTGTCCAAACTGCATTTGTTTCCAAGGTTCCTGTATGTGTTCCCTGCCAAATTGAAAAGTTAAAAGGCTTCTTTGTGTCTTAAGTTAAAACCTTGTTTGAACGATCTAGACATCACAACCCTGAGTGTTCCATCACCAGTGGGACTACCATGGTTTTAACCATCTATCATGTATTTCCCCATTCAATCAAACATTTTTTTAGGATAATTACATCTATCAACAAAGCTATTTGATTTTGTTGTTGTCCACGGTTTACAGCGATTCCTCTACGATTCCAACAGAGGGTGCTGGTCCATTTTTGGCTTTGTAGGCAAGCATCAGAGTTTTAAATCTAATGCAGCCAGTGGAGGCTTCCTTGTATTACCAAGAAGACTACCTTTATTATAATCTCATGTATTTACTTTGGTTCGTCTTTCATATCCTGGTCCTGAGCGTTTGTGCAGACCGAGCAGTCCAACCGAGTCCTTTCCAATTCTACTAGTTGTTTTTATTTAGATTTGGAGTCACGCAGCAGAGGATGCTGTATCCACCAAACCTCATTACTGTTATGTCCAAGTGCTGCGGTATATCTGAGTTCGTATTTTCCATGTTAGTTTTTAGGCACTTATATTTCCAACTTGTGTGCACTCATCCAAGTAATTATTGCACTGTAGCACTAAGTACTAGTGTAAATACCTTGCGCAAGGGACAAACCAGACATAGAGAATTACTACAGACTTAAAAAATAAAACGAAAGCATAATCCAGGGAGAAAGTTAAAAGCAGAATTTGCTCTTCTATATAAAGACGGTCGGTATGGTGCAACGTCTCTGGAAAATCACGTCTTGTTTGGGGAAAATGGGGCAGCAGCAGGGAGGGACGCCATATTGCAGCACCCCCATGGGGTAAAATGTCTTCATAATGGACATAACGGGAACACTCAGAGTGAGAGAAGGGTCCTGGGGAATTTTGTGCATTTACAAGAGTATAAATAAAAAATGACAAAACATATACACAGCCTAGCAGGTCTGTGTTAATATTTAAATGCGGTCTGGTTTTAAATGATGCCTTTCAAACGGCAATATGTTGTTTGCAGCACCGTGCATATAAATTCAATCGCATGCTGTGATGTGCAAGCCTCATTTAGTTTACACAGACATCAATCTTTTTAAAACAACAGCCCTGAAAATGACACTCATCCATATGTTGGAAGGACACACCTGTCTCCGGTTCCACTGAGAAGTACGGCTGCCCTTGGAGTATGCTGTAGACAAGCTTAGCGCTGTTCCCGTACGAGGCGTCGTCTGCGTCCGTGGCGTTGACTTCTATCACGAAAGTACCTGAGAATAAAGGAGACAGGATGTGAGGTCACATGGTTAAGAGCATATTTTGCCACTTTAGTCATCAATGCGCAAGTACGGACAAGTCAAAGAAACCTCAGGAATATGTAATTGGATAAAAGGCCTCCTCAAGGACTCAAGGATAGTTAAGAGTTCTTAGTTTCCCGAAGAGGTTCTGCTTGAAGCCCTCTCTGATAGGCAAACCTTCTCTTGTACGTGAATGCACAGTACTACATAGACCCTTCGAGGGCTCCCCCAAGGACAGACCGAATAAACCATTAATTGAAAAAAAAAAGTGGTCCCTAAAGGGTTCTTGCGAGGAGTTCTACTTGGAACTTGCACCTTGACAATTCTTCTCTTGTAGTGTTCTCCTTTTTCCTCAGAGGGACAAGCCAAAGAAACCTTCAGTGCACATCCATAGATACTACACTATACTTGGCTTGTTCCTGTATCCTACAACACAGGGTTGTGGAACATCGGTAAAACAAGTTAGATCCTGTTCATACAGTACACACCTCACAGCGGCTATAAACAGTTGTTCCCGGTCGGTCCTTAAAAGACTAAAACATCGGAACAATACAGATGTCGGAAAACTTAAAGCTCCACAGCACATCCTGGAGTGTTTTATTCCTCTTGTACCGCAGCAATTTGCTAACAGCTGACGTTGTTCTAACTGTCGTGTTACAGAGAAGCTGCGAAGCGTGAACTAATCTGTCCTGAAGATGTCGGAGGATTTACTTAAAACTGTACCTCTGACTGTTACAAAGCACTGACATTGGAGACTCCTTCCATAAGTGTTAAATAAAAGCAGAAACATTCACCGTATCAGTGATTACACATGCTTTAAAAAAAGAAAAAAGAAAAAAAATGTGGATCAGGCACCGTACAGTTCCCTGTAAATGAGTTGTTACTATAGAAACGATAGCGTCTCAGCACGAGTGCATTTATACAGTATAAACCTGTGATTTAAACCAGTGCACAAGTGGCAAACTCCAGAATCCAGAATTCACCGGCACTGCGGTATAATAACAGAGGAAACAGGGCTGTTAGCTTGTGTGATTTTTATAATTGGACTTCCTGCCAGCCTCCGGTAATAAATGATGGATGGAGGAAATTAGTCTGTGACCTGCGGACCGAGCGAACAAGTGACTTTGTGCTAACATTATGTTCTTTAGGTAAGAGTCATCCCTCTGAACACGAGCTCTTACACTGCTGCTAGAGCAAAGTATCGGCTGATTAATCTCAGGATAAATTCCCCGTACAGACGCCTCCTGTTCTTGAGGATTGGGACTGTCCCGGTACAGGGGGCATCAGCAGCACCCGCAGCAAGCAGCGCTCATGAATATGTATATAATCTGCCGCATATCAGAGTCATTTTCCCCGAGTTCTATGTCACCACCAAACCATCCTTCCTGATTGTGTGACAACTCGGTGATAAAGACGGAATTAAAATGAGATGTAAAGTGGGCTATGTGATAAAACATGCAAATGGAATCATCTTCTCGTCATATAGAACGGAAAGGTCACTGTTCTTTTTACCCAGACATACATTTGCATGCATTAGCACTATCTAATAAATTTATTATAGAGTAACTTCACAAGCATAGCAGTCACGAATAACTGTAGTGGAGCTCATGCTTGAATGGCAACTAAAGTTAAACGGACAGATCTGAACATCGCAGAGGCCACGTCGCTGTGTTCATATGGAAACGTAGCTCTGTTACTGAGCTGTATATGGTCAAGTGTTCAGGTCTGAGTGGGCGTGGCCTTGACTCTTCCTTCACATGCCTGTCAGATGGTCCTACATCCACAAAATCATAATTACAAAATCTTTATTATAACGAAGTTCAAGTGGACTGCTAATATTAGCAAAATTGATGTTAGCAAGCCTGATTTTTTCTTGGGGTAACTTAGGTAACCTTATCAGATTTCGTCAGCTAGCTAATCTGACAGGATTTCTGTGAGGACTTTTATCTTATATTCATAAATGTTCATAAATCCCTTGCATCACTTGCTAGCTGGCTAATCTGAGCTAACTTGACAGGATTTTTAAATTACATTCATCGGTGTTTACATTTCATTATCACTAACTAACTAATTAAATATATACTATTCAGACATTTCTTTGGCATCATTAGTCAGCTAGCTAGTTCTAGTCATAAAAATCTCTTGCATCGCTAACCGTCTGGCTAATCTGAGATAACCTGATGGGATTGCTGTGAGGATCTTTAAGACGTATTCGTAAACGATTGTAAATTTCACTGCTATCACTAGCTAGGTAGCTATCCTGAGCTAACCTGACAGGATTTCTCAGAGGACTTTGGAGTTATTATTATATATTTCAAATAAATCTCTTCGACCGCTAGCTGGCTAGCTAACCATGACAGGATTTCCGTGAAGAATTTTAAGTTATATTTATAAATGCTTATACATTTCAACACCAACTCTAGGTACAAGCTTACCCGACAGGATTAAGGAATATAATACTATAATACCTTGAGTGCAAAGCTACAATTACTTATAACGGGGGCGATACCTACTCAGAAAGATCTGAAGGACCGGCCAGTCTGAGGTCTTTAACTTACGGTCTCCTAGTTTAGTTTTTAACCAGAACTACAGTGGAAACGTTGGAATGTCATTATCATCATGCTAAGAAGTCAGTACACAGCCGTAAAGTGGGAAAAATTGGGACACCAAACCACACCTCGAACAAAGGACAGCACTTAAGCGAAGTGAAAAAAAAAAAATGTAGTTCAAGATCAAATTTACTCCCGAAACCGTTCTGAGTATTACGTAACGTTAGAAGTTCGGATTAAATTTAAAGATAATATTTGACATCTCACTCCCCTGCTATTTTATTTTATGGAGACCGTAGGATACACTTATATGTCATTGGCCACCCACGGTGCAGTTTAATGTTTCCGCGCACTATGACAACTTCGTTTTGGGTATCATCACACCCACCTACGGCTTCGAGGCCAGAAATAGAAACGCAATCCGCAGTACATCGGTTATCAGTTTAGCATTAGTTTTGGTGCAGTGCGCCACGCTGTTAATGCGATATCTCATCTTTTATGAAGTAAAAAATATCCGCGGATGGTTCGGAAACGTAATGCAAAAGCAATTACTATTTTTTTTTTTAACAACTCAGATGGAGTTATTTTACTTTCTTTCTAGCAGAATCCCACTGAAGCTGAAGCACTTCTTATTCTGTCTGCCCTCTCCTATACTCTAACTGCTCTGGCGTCAACACACTCTGATGACTGGAGTCGCTTCAGTTCTGCGTTAGTGACCAGAAGGTTCACTTCCCAGGATTATCGATAAGGCACTTTAACCTTTAATTTCTCAGCTCTGTGCTAACATTAGATTCGACTATAACATATATAAAGTTATACTGTATATGATAAAGTTTCAGTGAAGAGTGCTATTCATGCTAAAATGTCTAATGAAGTCACGCACCATTTTCAGGTTTCTAACATCCAGCCACTACATCACAACCACGCCCAACCTTAATTCTGGCTGCTATATCATTCATGACTGTTTATAGCTGATATAATACCTTTCAATATGAACACGTTTGTTATTATAATTATACGTTTATTATTTTCCTATAAGAGAGCGCCCCGACGTGTTTTATTCCTTTTATACCACATCGGTTTGCCAACAGTTTATTTGTATTTCTTTTCAATATGAAAGAAAACATGAACAACAGTTACATTTATTGTTGTGGAACATCTGTAAAACACATGACTTTATACAGTTGTTCCCTCACCAGGGTCTCCTTTTATTGCTTTTTCTTTAACCCAAAAATGCAGCTTGAAAGCATAAAGCGTGAACGCCTCGGTCCTGAAGATGAAGGAGAACGTAAAGTAACATCTCAGAATAAATAAGTAAATAAATAAATAAATAAATAAATAAATAAATAAATAAATAAATAAATAAATACAGTAAATCAATGTATCAGAAATCGATGATTGTAAATCAGCTTATGTGGGGAATCCATCACACTGTGATTGAGCTGTTACTATAGAAACAATAACATATCAGAACGAGCGCATTAATATAGACCTGTGATGTGTCAGTGCCGCTGTTAGAGAGAATTAATCAACACACTTCTGACCAATCACGATCCAGAATTCAGCAGCGCCGTGGCATGATGATTTTTAAGATTGCAAATCAAAATCATCATTGATTGCTAATAGGAGTTAATGTCAAAGCTACTGTTATACCAAAAATGATGTATCTGTTTTATACTATAATTGTTCAGAATGATATGGATGCTTTATGTCTGTAATGAAATGTGTTTAATGGTAAAAACGGTAAATGAAAGACTACAAGTAAGATGTCTGGCATTAATGAAGTAGCAAATTTGAGTTTATAATATTGGGGGATTGGTCTAATATTTAATTATGCTAGGTCTGATAAGACTTTAATTGGATAATTACATTAGTAGGCAAGCTAGCGAACTGGTTTGTATGAGTTTTTCCAAGATGAATATGCGGCATCCCACAGGGCGGAGTGCTGAGTCCCCTGTCATTTGAACCTATTAGCCCTTCAACCACTGGCTGTAATGTTGTTTAGCAAAATCAGGTTGATTAGTTATAGCACTGAGGTTGGAACAAATTATTTAAGGGCATGATGAAGTGTTCCTATTAATTATCCCACTAATTTCCATTCCGTTTTGCTCCAGCAGTGCACGGTTGGAAGTTTCTGAGGCATTGCATTAAGAAAAAAAATGCTTGTGGGCATGCTGTTGTATATAAATATGACACGGCAGAGCTGTAACAGCCTTTCTATTTCGTGCCTTGGTTGCATCACCACTCAACTGTGGCTCAATTTCCAGAAACAAAATAGGTACATACATCCCTGTGCACGCAAGAGAAGTAAAACTGGTTACCAAGAGGGAAAAAAACCTGAAATAAATAAATAAATAATTGCTCCCACATCACACTTCAGTCCCAATTCAACACTTGCTGACATTCTTCATGCTCCAGTGACTTGTCGAAAAAAATAAAATCTGGAAAACAAAAAAAAAACAACAACAACAACAAAAAAAAACATAGGCACAGAGCCATCCTTGACCTTAAAGGCTCTTGGACGACAGATTCACAGAGACATCGCGCCTGAGAGCAATCTCCCAGCATGACATTAAATGCGCTTCAGGACAACAAGAAAACAAGCGGAATTCGATATTAGCTCCCTCACCGACGTCAGACATCTCGGGGACGCTGGCGCTGTAGACGGACTGCGTGAACTTGGGTTCGTTGTCATTGATGTCGTGAATCTTGACGATAAACTCGGTGGCCGGTTCCAGAGGGAGGCCGGTGTATTTGTTGAAGGCCTGTGCTTGTAGGGTGTAGGATGCTTTTTCTTCTCTATCGAGTCTCTGAGTGGCGTGGAGATCACCTGACTTTTCATCGATCCGAAAAATGGTGCCTGCTCCTTCACCGGAGAGGACGTAGCGTGCGGTGCCGTCTCCTCTATCCTTATCTGAGCGAAGCTGGAAGAACACAGAAAGACAGAGACGTTTTGTGCACCTATTGACACACAATGATGCCCACACTGGATTCCCACACTGAATCACACTGACACCTACAGCAGATCAAACTGACCTGATCACATTGACACCCACACTGGATCACATTGACACACACTGGATCACACTGACACCCACACTGGATCACATTGACACACACTGGATCACACTGACAACCACACTGGATCACATTGATGCTCACACTGGATTCCCACACTGAATCACACTGACACCTACAGCAGATCCATCTGACCTGATCACATTGGCACCCACACTGGATCACACTGACAACCACACTGGATCACATTGTCACATCACCCATACTGTATCACATTTACACTCACACTGGATCACATTGATGCTCACACTGGATCACACTGACAACCACACTGTCTCACATTGATGCTCACACTGGATCACACTGACAAACACACTGGATCACATTGTCACCCACACTGGGTCACATTGATGCTCACACTGGATCACACTGACAAACACACTGGATCACATTGTCACCCACACTGGATCACATTGTCACATCACCCATACTGTATCACATTTACACTCACACTGGATCACATTGATGCTCACACTGGATCACACTGACAACCACACTGTCTCACATTGATGCTCACACTGGATCACACTGACAAACACACTGGATCACATTGTCACCCACACTGTCTCACATTGATGCTCACACTGGATCACACTGACAAACACACTGGATCACATTGTCACCCACACTGGATCACATTGTCACATCACCCATACTGTATCACATTTACACTTACACTGGATCACATTGATGCTCACACTGGATCACACTGACAACCACACTGTCTCACATTGATGCTCACACTGGATCACACTGACAAACACACTGGATCACATTGTCACCCACACTGGGTCACATTGACACACTGGGTCACATTGAAGCTCACACTGGATCACATTGTCACCCACACTGGATCACATTGTCACCCACACTGGGTCATATTGACACCCACACTGGTTCACACTGATACTCACACTGGATCACATTGACACCCACACTGGATCACACTGTCACCCACACTGGGTCACATTGACACCCACACTGGATCACATTGACACCCACACTGGATCACACTGATACTCACACTGGATCACATTGACACTCATACTGGATCACACTGACACTCACACTGAATCACATTGACACCCACATTGGATCACACTGTCACCCACAGTGGGTCACACTGATACTCACACTGGATCACATTGACACCCCCACCGGATCACACTGTCACCCACAGTGGGTCACATTGACACTCATACTGGATCACACTGATACTCACACTGGATCACATTGACACCCACACTGGATCACATTGGCACCCACACTGGATCACACTGTCACCCACACTGGATCACATTGACACCCACACTGGATCACACTGATACTCACACTGGATCACATTGACACCCACACTGGATCACACTGTCACCCACACTGGATCACATTGACACCCACACTGGATCACACTGATACTCACACTGGATCACACTGATACTCACACTGGATCACACTGTCACCCACACTGGATCACATTGACACCCACACTGGATCACATTGACATCCACACTGGATCACATTGACAGTCACACTGGATCACACTGATACTCACACTGGATCACACCGATACTCACACTGGATCACACCGATACTCACACTGGATCACACTGATACTCACACTGGATCACATTGACACCCACACTGGATCACATTGAAATCCACACTGGATCACACTGATACTCACACTGGATCACACCGATACTCACACTGGATCACATTGACACCCACACTGGATCACACTGATACTCACACTGGATCACATTGACACCCACACTGGATCACATTGAAATCCACACTGGATCACACTGATACTCACACTGGATCACATTGACACCCACACTGGATCACACTGTCACCCACACTGGATCACATTGACACCCACACTGAAACACATTTCTTCTCACAATGTATTGATCTTAGGACCGTGAGATCCTGTGTGTGTTGGTGTTGAAAACGTTAATTTTATGTTCTGCTCATGTTTTCTGTCCTGCTGGTGGACTCTCAGCAGTGAATTGCGGCTTATCAGCAAAAGCTTTCAGAGAGGAGGCTCTCCAGGGACAAAAGCAGCTAATAAGCACCACAGAGAGAGTTTTCAGAGCACACGCCTTCGGGACTTATTCCATTAAACACTAATGAGGCTTTTAGTCCGTTTTGATTTAGAATTTTTTCCCTTTCTCTCCCTCTGTCTCTGTATCCTTTAGCTGCATTACTATTTGTAATAGAACTGAATTCCTGCTTTCTTTCTCTGTAGCAGCATTGCTTCTCACTGGGGTTGAACAGAGGGATTTTGCATGTCTACTTTTTTTTAGCATCTTGACTTGATGATTAAAGATGAAACAGCTCATCAGATTCATGTTTATTTAATACACTATAAATACGTTCTCTACTAAATTTTACACTACAAGAAAAGCTTACGATTAACTTGTATAATATGGTGGTATATATATATATATATATATATATATATATATATATATATATATATATATATATATATATATATATATATATATAGTATAAGATGGTGGCTTGCTTGTTGTGTTTATGTATATATATATATATATATATATATATAGAGAGAGAGAGAGAGATAGCTGTGTGTAGTGTGTGCATCTGATTCTCCACTCGAAAGATCTCATTCACTCTCCACAAAACACCAGATTCTCTCCACTGATGCATGATCAAATTTTCCCTGGTGGGTGTTGGATATGAATAGTTGCCAAAGCACAATTGGTGCCAAAACCTCTGCTGTGCTACAGCAATGTTCCTCTCTACATGCTGACAGAATTTTGTGTGTGTTTTTGTGCAACATAAAGCTCTAAACATTCCTTTTTGTATTTCCTGACACTCAGACCACACTCGTGGAAAAAGCTGCAATGCAGTATGCATGTAGAGAGAAAATCTGTAGAACTCCAGCACAGTCTCATTACTGGAAGTTCACAGCGTTTGACTTCGGTATATGGTCATGACCTGAGGGTGTGTATCTTTAATTCGGTGATGATATGTACGTGAAATGGATGTCTGAAGGATGCATTTCAAGCAGCCACTGATTCAACACAAAATGATTTAGAGCTTGGCTTTCAGCACAACATCATTTAGATTTTATTGAAAGAAAGTTTTGCTCTTGAGGCAGAGGCCACGCCTCCCTTACTAGGACAGACACACACACAGACCATACCTCCTTCATTTAGAGTAAGATACATAGATGCCTCACCTCCTTTAATGGGACTAATAGACAAAGAGGCCACGCCTTCTTCAGTGAGTTGGACAGAGAGGACATGCCTCCTTTAATGGCAGTGACAGATTAGCCACGCCTCCTTCACTGGCACTGACAGGTACAGAGGCCATCCCTCCTTCATTGGGACTAGTGGACAAACAAAGGCAAGGTCTCTTACATTTGATTAACAGATACAAAGGCCACACCTCCTTCATTGGGATTAAAAAAGAAGCCACGCCTCCTTCTCTGGCACTGACTGAAAGGCCATACCTAAATTACTGGCACATACAGAGGGCACACCCTCCTTGACAGCGAGGGACTGACAGAAAGGCTACACCTCTTTCACTGGGACTAACAAATAGGCCTCAACCCCTTAACTGGGTGTGACAGACAAAGAGGCCACGCCTCCTTTACTGGCACTGACTGAAAGTCCACACCTCCTTTACTGGGACTGTCAAAAAGACAACATCTTCTTTACTGGGACTAATAAACAGGCTACAACCCCTTCATCAGGCATGACAGATGAAGAGGCCACGCCTCTTTTACTGGCACTGACTGAAAGGCCACACCTCCTTTACCAACACAAACGTTTATCACTGAGACTGAGAGACATAATGAGCACCCCGAACAGAACAGAAACATCAAAGCAGTTCATTTTGTAAGCAAAGCCAGAATGAAATCGTGATTTTTTTTTGTCACGAAGACAGCAATATGCACGTTTATTCATTTTAATATTGATTGTTCAAATGTGATTGACATGCAGTAATGTGATATAAATCACCTGACAGATTGTGAAGGACGTCACGTATCTGCTGCCGAAATTGGAGTTGACCTCAAGAAAACGATTAGCGCGACATGCCGAGGTAAAAATTCCACAAAATGGGAAGATCGTTAATGTCGTAGTTTCCTGGCAAAGTAAAAGGTCGGAATATTCTGCAATAGGACACGGAATAACAATGTAAAAAAAAAAAAAAAAAGTACCACCAAACTCGATTCACACATCTCTGGCCCAGTTTGAAGAAAGTGCACATCATCATTTTGAGAAAGTGGGATTTTATTTATAATCCTTCAGCTGTCGGTGCAGAGAAAACAGCTAGAACTTCTGACTTCCTGCTCGATTGTTTAAAAAAAAAAAGAAAGAAAAAAATGTAAGAGGCAGGAAGCCCAGACAACTCACTTCTCCTCGAGGGAGATCATGTACTCGCTTGACACCTTTACGGATTGGGTTTTCAGTGAACCGGAATGAAATCTGTCCGGCATCACACCGTTCTTGTGTTGTTCTTTGTTTTTATAAAGCTTTACAAAAGATATCCATATCAAAAATCACGTGTGTCGTCCCCCCATTATTCCTTTATTTCTTATTCTCTTTCAAGTTTTTATTGACCGTTGCAAAGTTGGGTCGAAAAGTTACATGAATATTCACTCTGGGAAAGTTGTGTGTCTTCAGAGTCGCGTTCCGCACGTGTTTACGTTGATTCTCTCGGCTCTCCGTTGAGACAGTTAATCGTGTGCGCTGGAGAACAAAATGAAGGCCATGGAATTGTAATATTTGCAGAGCATTTCATTCCTATTTTTAAATCGTTTAATTAATATTATATTAATATTCTGGTTGCATCACAATGTCACACGGTGACTTAACACCCGAGGCCTGAATATCAGTGTACTGAATTTTGGTATGATATCCTCACTGTGCACATTTAACTCAACCCCGAAGAAGTAAAACTTCCTCACAATCTTCACTTTTAACCCAACCACATTTTATCTGAGAGAAGAAACTCCATGACGTCATTTATTCAAGTGTGGGAATATCCATCTCTTTATATGTACCCTCATGCGTCATGTCTTTACTAATGCGCTCGTTCTACTACATCATCGTTTCTATAGTAACGGCCCGTGCACGCTCCAGACGTTCTCCAGAAGCTCAACATCAACAGATTGAATAACATATCATCATTGAGATCTAAGATGTTTAGATCTATTTAAAATGTGTAAAAAAAAAAAATAATAATCCCAATAAAATCTACAAAGCTAGGGCTTTTTAAAGATATCACTGCGACCACCGTTTTAGAAATGACTCCAGAACGCAGACGTGTTCTTGAAAAGAGCTGGCTAGTCGCTTGTCAGATGAGTCTGAAATGTAATATGCTAACTTTGCTGACGCTAGCAAATAAGAATGACGCTAATTGACATTTAAGGCTAACCCTTTTAGCCTTTTAATTAACTGAAAGTGGGATTTCAATCAAGCAAAAGCGGGGTTATATGCTAACATGTCCCGCACTGTTAGCGGTCATTCTTTGCTAACCGGATTAGTGTTTTTGATTGAATTAGAGTGTTTAATTATCCTCAAACAGACAAAATGAGCCAAAATGAAAAAACACACACACAAAAAAAAAACACAAGGTGGTCATTGGGAAGGTCAGGTTTCGAAACGTAGCGTAGCGACGGCTCAGATTAGCCGTCAAACCCTTTCCAGCACAACGAACCCCGTGAATTTGTCAAGTGTTGACCTGAAATCCTCCTTGAACCGGGCTGAATAGCTCTCTCCTAACTGTTGCGTTCAATCGCAACAGGGAAAAGGTGCATTATATTTTTAGTGTTGCAAATTATACATTGTGATCACGCCATGTCGGGAACAGAGAACATGCTGATGAGTGCTGGTGTGGGCTCCTCTTTCATGGTTAATGTGGCATAAATTTGGCTTCGCCTCTGAATTGCGGCTTGATGAATTGCAAATCCTCCATTCACGCGGGCGCTGCAGATGGGTAGGAAGTCAAAGGATAAAAAAAAAGGAACGAGAGAAAGAGAGAGAGAGAGAAGGGGGGGGCAAAAAGAAGAATGAAATAGCCCGTAATTGTCGATTCCTGTCAGGTCCCTTGTGAGCCACTTTGTCCTAGAAATGAGAACAGTAAAAGCAGCGCAACGCCTCGTACAAAATATTCTCCCTCTATATCAGACTCCCACCCCTCGGCCCACGTCTTTTTTTTCTCCTTCACCCCTTTTCCCTCTCTCTTTTTAGCTCGTCTCTGAATATTCATGCCTCTGCGACTGTGTAATTCACATTTCCGCGGCTTTATTTTTTCCCTGCTTTGATAACGGCCTCGCTACACACCCGTGTTCAAATATTGTGTCATGCCACATATATCTCAAAGGAGATTTTTCATTCCTTCACATTTTCCGCCTCAAGGCCTCGTTTGGAAGTCAGTTCGAATTTGAGGAGAGGGCTGGGGGGGTGGTGATGGGGATGAAAATGGGGATGAAAATGGGGATTGAGGATGCTACGACAGTGCGGTCTCTCACCTTGCCCACGTACTGATAGTTACTTCCTGTATATTCCTCCGACAGGAAGAACTGCCTCCACATCCAGTCACGCTTGGACCTGTGCAGCACTCGTCCGTCCGGCTGCTTCACGCGGATAACGATCCCCCGACTCCTCGCGGCCAAAACCAGAGGGAGGAGGGAAAACAGCGCAAACAGCCAAAAGAAGGGATTCATCGCTCGGCTGTTTCCGATTGATCCTCGAGCTTGGGCCTGATCCCGGATGAATAATCTAATAAGGAAGGCGGTGCTGAACGGGGAACGATCTAAACGCTTGGATCAGCAACTCTGGCATCGTAGATGGCAGCTTTGATCTTCTTTTGAATCCCTGGAAAAAATGAGAAAGCGGATAAAAGTGAGTGCGTTTGCATGCCAGCTTTCTGTCGGTGAAGAAAAATTCATTTAATGCAATGCCAGGCTTTTGATATGAAATGAAAACTTAATATATTTTTATCAAGTGTTTCATCCATCATTCGAACAGAGATGGAACTCAAAATGAATGTTAAAGCTTTACGATATTGTTGTTATTATGATTATTATTATGATTATTATTATGATTATTATTATTATTATTATTATTATTATGTAATGGAGTTACTGATTATTTTCCTATAACGACTATGTCCTGAAGTGTTGTATTAGTTTTATAGCACAGCGAACTGTTAAAGACCGACATGTCCATCAAACTAGTTCCTGTTCTCGCTTATGTTATAGAAGCTATAAACAGTCCTTCCCTCGCCAGCTTGTCTGTTCCTCGGCTTGGCATG
Organism: Ameiurus melas; assembly: GCA_012411365.1. Taxonomy (NCBI): domain Eukaryota; kingdom Metazoa; phylum Chordata; class Actinopteri; order Siluriformes; family Ictaluridae; genus Ameiurus; species Ameiurus melas. The sequence continues at coordinate 22,776,878 of CM022770.1, read as the reverse complement.
TTACTGAGAACCCGCAAAGAGGTCCTGAAGATGTCTGAAAACATCACCTCTGCCTCAATCAAGAAACGGAAAACTTCACCGTATCGAGTCCCGGCGAGCTACGAATGAGCTGTTACTATAGAAACGACAACGCTCTTAATATAAACCTGCGGCGTGCAGCCGCGCTGCTGTCAGAGCTGATCGACCCCCTCTGACCAATCGCAATCCAGCATTCAACAGCGCCGTCGGACTGGACGCTGAGTTCGAACACAGTTAACATCATCGTGCGAGTCAGGAAACGTCTGATAATGTAATCCAGAACCTTCTCTGGATAATTACTCTACTCCATTATCTGGATCTGGAGAAAGGTCTGCAGGACCAGGGTTGATGATCTCTGCCATACAGAGCGGCACCGTTACAGATGCCTGATTGCACGAGTCACTTTTCTCATTGTTAAATCCATTTTTTTTTTTTTTAAATGGTCTCCTCCTCATTATGTGTCAGAGGTATCGATCGAGATGAAATCGTCTCCCTCGTGCCGGAGCCAGCGCTAACAATGAATAATCCGGGAAAACAAGGGCTGCAACTCAATAAAGCGCCGCAACAAATCTTATTCATGGAGCATCGGGCCCGTCCTCCCGTTCGCAATGTCAAATCTGTTTACGCTCACTAGTTTTTCATGCGAGGATTAAGCTGCCGAGAGTAAAGCGCAGGTGCATAAATGCACAAGGGTGCACCAAAGCCGCCCATAGAACCCGATCGATACGGTTCGACTTTGATTAAGTGCAGCGGCGCGTCTGGGGTCGGATTCAAATCCCGCTCAGCTTGTCGTCTCGTGTACTAATTGTCTTTAGCTGAGAGGCCCGAGTTAGTTTCTTCGGCTTTCAGACTGACAGGATACTTTCGCTTGACTCGGAGGAAGCAGGAACTTACATCACATCCTACGGTTCTTTTAGGTCTTTCCTCAAACCCTGTCCTTACGCAAAACATCACATCCAGGTTGTTCCGCACGTGACCGTTCGAGTAATATCCCATCGCATCTCACGTCATGCCCTGAACTCGGACGGCGAACAACGCGGTGTCATTCCGCTTCCAAAACGGAGCCACGTGCGAAAATCACACGTGAAAAGAAAAGAGACCTCGTTCGGAATCACGTTGGAGATCACGTGCAAACGTGAATGAATCGTGCCGCCAGACAGTCACAGGTGAAAAAGAAACGAGCAAACGTTTCGGCTACGCTGCCGTAAAAATCACTCAACGGACTAAATAAAATCACGTGTAAAAGTCATCCACAGGATCCACGTGGCCAAGCAGTCACGTCAGAACGCATGCCGTGTTGCCAAAAAGACAAATCACGCCACGAAACGTAACGGATCACGTGCAAAAATCTTTAAATGAACGAATCACGTGAACTGTGTAGAAATCACGTGGACTGAATTGAACACGTCGTGTGTGAAATCACGTGTCAACATAAACGAAGTGTGTAAAATCAATCAACCATGTCACCAAAAAAAACAAACCCCAAAGCGTCTGAAACGTAAACCCACACGTGATCGTTAACACGTAACGCTCTCGTGAATCCGCTGTAAAAGCTGTTGTAACGGATTATTAAGAAGGCCCTAATGAGGGTAAATGAGAGCGCGCGTCTCCGAAAAAAAACACCCGATGTCTGCCGGGGAATGACGGGAACGCGGTCGAGAGACACTGATTTCGAGATGTCGAGGTGTAGAAGGATATAAAGTGTTTCCACTGTCGGCGAAACCAAACCCCGAGACTCTACGACCAACAGGAGTGTATACTCGGGACTTTTTGGATGTGGCGTCTCGTAGCAACAGCTCCTCTCTACTGCAAAAAAAAAAAAAAAGAAATAAAAAATAAAACCTGCCAAAGCCTCGACACATTTGTCATAATCACACGGCGTGGCTTCCACCACCTCGTCTCCGAACACAAACAGACCTCCACCTACATCCGAGTAAAACGTATCTATCGGCAGAGATTTCCAATAACACAGCCGTTTTGGAAGTAAGCGTTCTGCTTAAAATGAAGGATGGGATAATAAAGGGCCTTCTGAAAATTAGTCCGAGATTGCTTTTTGTAATTGAAAAGCCGAGGAAGTCCGCTAATGGCTTTCCGTACAGCGCAAATGCTTCTTGCACGTAATCCTGCCGCAGCTCTGATGTTAATCTCTTCCAGGGCCCTCAGGCTTCACATGCGTGTGTGTGTGTGTGTGTGTGTGTGTGTGTGTGAAAGAAATCGACTCCCTTTTGTAACAATTAAAACGTCTTTGATAATTATTCCTCTTCTTCTTATTATTATTATTATGATCGAGCGTTCTAATTAGAGACGTGAGCCGGTTAAAACTGACGTCATTACCTACGACGTCTTTCTCAAGGAGCGGAGGGCGCGACGAAGAACTCGAGAACGTACGGTACAGCTTGCGATCTCGGCGAGGAACCTGGGCAGCAAGACGAGGTCATCGATGAACGGTCGTGGCAGAAATGGATATTTAAGCGGAGCGCTGAGAAAAAGAACATGCGTAAATATGATGGAAGATTAGCTGGGGTGGGGGGAAGAAAGAAAACAAAATTTTGTCATGTTGCCAGGTCTTCGAGATCAAGATGATATTTCAACCTTCGGCCACATGGTGGAGCCCCAGAGCTTTTCTATACCTCTCTCTCTCTCTCTCTTTCTCTCTCTCTGTGTGAGTGTGTGTGTGTGTCTCTCTTTATCTATCTCTCACTTTGGACAATTTTCACAGCTGCCGTCTCCTCTGTAATATTAATGCCCTGTCGTCTTTGTTTTGAAACTTTGATACAGATCAAATCTCTGGCTCGATGATTGGCTGCCCCGAGGATCAGGCTTTGATACAGCCAGGTTCACAGAATCAAGGCAATCGTGTGAGCGTTGCGTTATTAGAGACGGCACTTCCTGTGATTTCGTTACGCCGGCGGGAATTAATGAACCGTTCGGGGTTTTTTTTTTTCCCCCTCCTTTTTTTTTTTTTTTTTTTACGGAAGGCCGTCCTCTCTCTGCGGTGGTCTCGAGGAGTCATTAAAGTAGCTTAAATCAGGGCGTTTAAGACAGAAAGTGGCAGTTCGATCGGCGTATCGGTGTCGTGCTGCTTTCTCTGAGGGAATCTTCGCGTACGATGAATCGCTGCAGTCGCTACGGCTCCCTAGACGATTATTTTCCACACACATGTTTATTTTTTTTTTTCTTTTTCTTTATCGAGCTGGATTAATTACCAGGCCGAGAAACGCTAGGATGGAGGCATTCATAATATTACATCCTCTCGAAGGAAATAAATTGATTGTCTCTGACTTTTATCTCATTATGAGGCAAATTGCATCCACTCTAATCCCCTGTTCGTAAGAAACAGAAAGAGAGAGAGAGAGAGAGAGAGGGGGGGATGAATGCGATCTGGAATCGAAGTGCAAGCACAAGTCTCATGATTCATGTCTGTGTTGAAAGGCAATTATACACGTGACACCGGCTCGGAGGAAATGCGCACTTTAATTTGCGCCAAACATCCGTGCCATTACGCGTCCGGCTCAGATGTATAAATCACTCGCAGGCGCGCTCGCACAGTGCATCTCAGAGCGAAAACAAAATGTCAAACTCGACCCAAACTAACCATGGGGGGTCGATATGAAAAAACGAACAAATCCGTTACAGATCTGCCTTTTTGTCTTCTTCTACGTAGCCTTCAGAGGACATGCGGCATTTGGCGAGCTTCCTGCGTTACAGACACCGCAGAGTAAAACTCTTGCATTTTATGCATTATGTTTACTCTTCGAATAGACATATAAACCAAGACGAATATGGAAGGACTCCGGACGACCAAATAAATGACACTCGGCTTAACGTTCTCCGTGTTAAGGTTGTCGACAGAAGTCCATCTCTGAATTTTTACAGGACCCAAGATACAACCCTGAGGGACTCACTATATGGTATAGACAAAGACAGAGGAACTGAAAGAGTGTGTTGTGTGTGTGTGTGTGTGTGTGTGTGTGTGTGTGTGTGTGACGCATCAAAGTAATATCAATGGGTGCCAAACAGGTCCAACTGACACACACTTCCAGGAATTAAGAGATAAAAGCAACAGCAATAAGGACTTAACAGAAAGCAAACGTTTCGTTCGTCCTTCGCAGCTAAAAGATCTTTCCGTTCGTTCGTCGAACGCATCGTGATGGAGACATTTTTGATTGTAATCATTGAGCATATTGTTGCAAATACTGCTTTTTAAAAAAATATATATATTCTGGAATAAAGCAGTCCAATCACATCATCATCATCATCATCATCATCATCATCATCACAACACAGCACTAAAGCGGCTTGCGGTAGAACTTGTACAGAAGTGAATAGTAATATCGATCATATTCGGATATTTATGGTGATCCCGAGATCCTGAATTGTTGTATTCTATTCTATTCTATTCTATTACTACATTGCATCGCATTGCAAGGAAACAAACAGTCATTCATATGCATGCATAGCAAGTAAAACAGCTCCTGTTATGCAGAAGCATGTTGCATAGCAGGATTTCAAAGAAAAAAAACAAAAAAAAAAGAAAGAAAAAAACACAAAACCAAAACAAAGCGTCTTTACCTCAAAAGAAGGTTCCCTCGCTCTTTTGGGCGCGTGTCGTTCTCATTGAAGTGCGACACTGGCTCCTGTCTTCGCCTCTTGGCAGTGCTCAGGCTCCGAGACTGGCTACAGTTGTGCAGAAGACTCCAGCTGCCTACTTCTCTCTCTCTCTCTCTCTCTCTCTCCCTCTCTCTCGCTCTCGCCTCTCGCTCTCGCTCTCTGAGCTCTATCCTTTTTTCTCTCGCTCTGCTAGACAAGGATGCAGTTTGCAAAGGGTGGGTGTAGGTGGTGCTGGCAGGTGGGGGGGGGGGGTGCTGCTGCTGATTGGTTGCCATTCATAAGGCTGTTATAGGGAGAGGTGGGGGTGGGGGGTTGGTGGTTGGTGGGGGTGTTAGCGATGCTGGCAGTTGACTGAGGCACCAAAAACGAGGACAGCGAGTAAGAAAGATATTAAACTGCTGCTAAATAAGAGCCAGACAAAAATAAATAAATAAATAAAATGACCGAAAAGATATAAGGTATGAAACACGCTGTGATTGGAGGATAATCATGATGATGATGACGGGTTGGCGTGGTGACGCCACTGAGAAGTTCCACTTACACCACAGCACCTCGACGACGGTTACAGTTTTCGTCTATTAAAGAGCGAGACGTTGTAGATTTGTATCCGTTTCTGGTTTCCTTCACCGTTGCCGTTGTGGAACGTCTGTGAGATGAGTCTGTTCCTGTTCTCGCACCGGTTCTCGCAGCGATACACGAAAAAAAGAACCACCGCTCTTTTTTCTCTCTCTAGATCGATCCACTGGCAGACAGCAGAGTACTTCTTTGTAAACGTTTTTAAAAAAAATTCAGCGAGCTCAGTCGTGTAAACGCGAACCGTTGAACCATCGCAGCTCCGGCTGCAGAGCCTCTGTTGCGGCCAATCGGTGCGTGTGCGCAAATTATTTAGCTGAAGGTAGCTCGTCGTGAAAGGACCGAGTTTGTTTGTTCGATTGTTACAGAAGCCACGCCTCCTTTAGTGTGACTGACAGGCACAGAGACCACACCTTCTTCACTGAGATATAAATGCCTAAAAAGTTCAATATGCAAAATATAGCTTTGGGGGAAAAAAAGGAAAATAAAGAAAGTAACTAAACTTAAGACTAAAACTAAAATGAATCTGAAAAATGAAAAATAAAATATTTGTAACTGTTGAATTTATTTAATTAAAATATTTTGTTACACAGAAACTAAAACAAAGGTAGAAAATAATTATAATAAAAGAGCTGTGTTGAATGACTAAAATCTATGCGAAAGTGAGGGAAAATTTACTTTTAAAAAAATGTATTAACTACCTACTTCTAAATCTGAACTGAACTTAAAAAAAAATAAAATAATCTGTAAGACTGTTTTATAATGCAAAACCATTTATATGTCTAAAACTAACACGAAAACGTTGCGTAAAATACACCTTAAAAATAATAATTTAAAAAATAAACAAATAGAAAATAAATGCCTGAATTTCACATGGACAAATAGAACTCATTTCTAAAACTATTTTATAATAGAAAAAATAAAACCAACCAAAAACATAGTAACAGAGCGAGCGCTATGCTAAATGGCTAAAACTGAAAGCTAAAAATAATAAAGCAAAGTAATTAACTACAAACTAAATCCATCCATCCGTCCATCTTCTACCGCTTATTCCTTCTTCAGGGTCACGGGGAACCTGGAGTCTATCCCAGTGAGCATCGGGTACAAGGCGGGGTTACGCCCTGGACAGGGTTCCAGTCCATCACAGGGCACAACCACATACACACTCACACACCCATTTATACACTACGGACACTTTAGACACGCCCATCAGCCTACCATGCATGTGTTTGGACTGGGGGAGGAAACCGGAGAACCCGGAGGAAACCCCCGCAACACGGGGAGAACATGCAAACCCCCCGACCGTGGAGGTGTGAGGCGAACGTGATAAACACTAAGACAAACTAAATCCGAATTTCCATATTAAAAAATAAATCTATAATAATAATGAGTTGTAGTAAATTACAAAAACGAAAGCTGAAGCTAATACTCGTACTCGCTAATACAAACATGGAAAAACAAACAAACCACAACAACAAAAAAATGTGATAATAAGAGTGAGATGTATTAATATGATTCAGTTTGTCACTTTCACGTCGGTTAAAGAGGAGAGCTGTCTGGGATTCCGCGGGCGTCGACGCCGCACACCTCTGCGAGTCGAACGATCACAAAATGAATAAACAAATAATGATGAAAATGATTGCTAGCCGATCACCTGAGGCTAAAAGGGTCTGTTGTGAATCTCAACTCCGTGTCAGTTTCCCTCTTTTGATGCCCTGATGAGACTAAAAAGCCCTTTTAAAATCAATGCTAACACTCATGCCCCCCCCGAATATATCATTTTTAATTGTGTGTGTGGCTAAGCGCTAACTGCAGATGATTTCCTGTTCACTTCCTATACAGTTCAACAGGCAGAAGGAAAAATCCCGGCGGAATAATCCCCCGTTTGAAGGAGCACTCTGATGTGGTTTTTTTTTTTTTTTTTACAGCAGGTCTTTTAACTTTGCTCGTGAGTGTCGTCGTATCGAAAATGGCGTCGAGCGTCGGCGGCAGGTGAAGGCTGCATGAAATGTTAATGGATTCAAATTCCTGCCATCCTGGCTGGGTGCCACTCAATAGCGATTAGAGTGCAAACGTCAGCTATAATAACAACGAGGGAACACGGGCGTCGATGGAGGTCGGAAAATGAAGACATGCGAGAAATTATGGAGAAGGTTTTCAAGGTGACGTGGGGGGGAGGGAAAAAAACCAGGGACGTTCAGTTGTGTGGTTCACAGACGATGCACTTCATCCAGTAGAACATGTCCATGCAACTTTCCTTTCAAGTGTGATGTCATCAGTGAGCGCCTCTTAACTCCAACAGTGTTGAATACAAACACCTTTCGCTAGCTTTAGTTCACGCCTGCCTACGTTACCTGGTGGAATTCTTCAGAACCATTAGCGTATGATTCTTGCACTTAAGCGTTTATATTTTTGTACTCGTACGCGGAAAACTGTAGCTGTAGTTGAACTTTTATTAAGAGTCCCATCGTTAGCTCATTAGCTAGCTGATTATTCGCCATACGACTGCGATTAGCTTGTGCGTCTAAACGCGTCAGTTGTAATTACAGCATAATGACAGCTAGCTGTTAGCATGCAGGCTAGTTTGTGCTGTCGGAATCTTCATGCTAGCTCGCGTTTAACTGATCGGATGAGCCCGCTTCTGTTCGTGTCATCCAGTAGCGAAATTCATTCGCGATTCGCGCTCTCGTTCGTGATTCTCTCTTCTACTTTTATTTTTATACAATGCTAACGGTCAGAGGGGGAAAAAGTGGTTAAAACTCAAGGTGCAAACTCAAGTGAGTTTAGGAATTTATATCGTTATAATTCAGCTTGTGTTAAAAAAAAAAGAAAAAGTTAGTGGTTACTATGGTTTTATGAGCGTTTGGACTTTTACTAGAGGACGAATTTATCTTCTTGTTCCTTCTTCCACCGTGACCGCTTGAGCTAGTTCACTTTGCGGGTTCGTTTACATAAATATCATCCACACAAACATTGTAATTCTCTCTCAGTCCTTTCGTTTTTCCTTCGGCTTATCATCGATTTTCCGCACATCTTTTCCATAATATCTTCTCCAAACCACCAGTCACCAAAAGGACAAAAGTCCACAACCCTGTCACATGACCATGCAGACATCTTACAGACCGGGAGGTCGTGTAGTATCCGGGGAGATGGGAGATGGGAACGTGGCCAGTTTCGTCCTTGGGGATTCCTCTAGCCAAATGCTGCATCTGGCTCAAACCGTCTGAGCTGCAGGACAGAACGTCTGTGCAGAAATCCTAAAGTCATTTAGTTTCTTCTCACTGTGCTGATTTATCCCAAATACTTCAGAGAGCCCTGGACTCTCCAAATTGAACAGGAAGGGATGTAGCTTGTATGTATAGAGTTCTGAGGTGAAAAGTGGTGTTTATGAAGGTTTTCAACCTTACATTTTTTTTAAATTTGGGTTTGGGTTCTATGTGGAACACAACAAAGTTTTGTTACCAAGAACAGTACAACGTGAACTCCTATCAGAAAGACCCATGAAGAAAACGTACTACTGTACGTGTGGTGTCCTGAATGATGCAATCAACCATTAAAGAACCACTGAGGAACTGTTTAATCTAAACCTGGAGATAATTAGCTTCATTTCTGATATGGAAACTATCTACATAGAACCTTTAAAGGGTTTTATTATCAGAAATGACCCCAAGAACCCTTCCTTGTACAATTAGAGAACCTGTAAAGAGCCATTTTTTAAAAGAATGTGGATGCTGAGCTAATAAACACCAATTAGCATTATTTCAAATGAACAAGACTGCCAGGAATATTTCAGATGTTCTGCAGGTTTCAGGTTCTGATGGTTCCATCTAGCACCCTTTCGGCCAACTCTTAAAGATTCTACACAGAACCCTTCACTTAGAAATGGTCCACTCTCCATTTAGAAACGATTTGATTAAGGAACCCTTAACCAGCCAAAGAACCTTTGAACTCTTTTACCAAGAGTGTATTGAATGCTTCCCGGTCTGCACTGTAGCTTCACTCGGCGTTAGAAATGTCCGGTTCTCCAGGTGCTAAGTTTGGGATTCATTCCAGAATAATGCAATAGACCCCTTGACGAACCATTATTTCAGATGAACAAGACTGCAGAGAAATGTTTAGATGTTCTGCAGTTGAGTGTTTATAAGTGAGTGGTCTTAGATTTGTTATGGGTTCTTGACTAAATTACTTGAAGATTTGATCTATCACCCTAAAATGTTCTTGAGTTTGTCTGACTGGGAACTCTTTTAAAGATTCTACGTAGAACCCTAAACCAGAAAGCATCCCATTTAAAATGTATTTGATTTAGTAAAAATCCAAAAGAACCCCTGAGGAACATATTTTCTAAGAGTGGATCCCAGTGTATATTTGCTTGTCTGCCTCATCACTTCACCCACATGAAAAATGTCCGGTTCTACAGGTGCTAAAGGTTGGATTTCCGTCCTGATATCCAAACAGTCGGATTCACGTTCTACTTAAATGGCCTGCCACTGACATATTGATATTCACAAAGTCATTTCCGAAGCAAAGAAGATTACGCGTCGATCGATTGTTAAGCATGACATCTCAAACGGAACTTCAATCATAAAGTCTAAAATCGTGAGACAAAACCTCTCGCCACAACGGATCCCCCGCCAGGTTCTCATCTTCCCGCTGATTGGAAGTATAATTGTGTGTTTGCAGAACGAGCCCAGGTGCAGAGACGTCCTGCTGCTTCACTGCGAGATTGAGAATTGCCCAATCAAGCCTGCGCTGCAGCTGACGGGCCTGCTGGGGAAATTATCAATACTCCAGCAACAGATGGCTTTGGCCTCCGCACAGACCGAGCGGCCAACACGGAGACGCTCCACCAGTGAGGTTCTGGACACCATCCCGAGATCTTCAGCTCGAGGATTTGTAATAAAAACTTTTCTTTTCTTTTTTTTTCCTGGGCATCTGACTGGCCATTTGTGAAAGAAAACGTCCTAAGGGTGCACTCTAAGAAAATGCAGAACTGTTAATAGTTCTTCTGTTCTCCTAAACTTCAGAGGATGAAACAAAAAGATAAACTCTTTCAAAAATAAAACGTTAAATCTAGAACCTGGAAAGGAATCTGGCTTGTCCTTATGACGGAAAACTTTAAAGGATATATGAAGAACTCAACAACAAACAAGAAAAGGAAGCAAAAAAAGCCTTTAAAAAATCCAAGAGGAACTTCAAGAACCCATTTTTTCCCCCAATGCTGCGATACCAAAAACAATGATATGCCTTGTTTCTGAAAGGAATCTGGCTGTATGAGAACCCTTAAAGCTTCTATGTACTAGCTAGAGAACACTACACTAGAGTGGTTCACTATCAAAAATGGAAGATAAGAACCCTTAAGAACCCATTTTTCTAATCACGTAGATGCTGAGATGGTAATAATTAGTGATAAGCCTCCTTTCTGATAAGGAAATACTCTTGTAGAGTTCTACACAGAACGTTTAAGGGTTCCCTAGCAGGAAGCAAGCTAGGGCCCCACAATTATGTAATGACTCACTAAAAAACAAGTGCATAGATGCTGAGAAGCTAATAATCACTGATTAGCCTCCTTTCTGAAAGGTAACCGGCTGTGTCGGAACCCTTAAAGGTTCTGTGTACTTGCTAGAACGTTACACTAGAGTGGTTCACTATCAGAACCCTTATCCAATTAACCGTTTTTTTCTAAGTGTGTAGATGCTGAGATGCTAATAAACAGTGATTAGCCTCGTTCTGATAGGTAAACACTTTGTTGTAGAGTTCTAAAAGGGCCTATTAAGGGTTCCCTATCAGAAAAGAGGTTAAGAGCACTTAATTAATCAATGGACCATTAAAGAACCCTTTTCTAAAATGACTGAAGAAGGTGATATGTTAATAAACAGTGATTAACCTCCTTTATGATATGGGAACACTCTGTTGCTGCATTTTACGTAGAACTTTTAATGGGTTTCCCTATCAGAAGGTAGGCTAGGAACTCTTATTTGTGCATTGAACCCTTAAAGAACCCTTGATGCTGAGATGTTAATAAACATTGATTGGTGTTATTTTTGTTGAACGAGACTGCAGGGAATATGTTCGGCGTTCCAGAGTAAATCTAGATTTGTAAATCTAGATTCATCCCAGGTTCTCAAATAAATCACTTGAAAACAATTTGACTATTTTTATTACTTCGATCATCTCTCAGTCTCGAGCTGCTCGCCGTGATGGATTTCTGCCAGAACCAATGGTACTCATCGTGGTTTATAACTTCTGGCTGCTGCATTATTGATTACACCGCGTTCTAGCGAGATGACCTTCACTCGGGTCGTGGACTGTTTATGCGAGCTAGCGCGCGAGGGTTCTGTGGTTTTTAGCTGCCTGAGGTGTCGCTGCTTGATGGGAACATTTTGACAAAACAAGTGCTGTCGATTAGAGATTTTAAATGAGCCATGGAGTGGGTTTAAATGAGTACAGAGACTTGTGTGTGTGATACGGTCAGCGGTGGAACCGACTGCTGCATCACCCTGCAGATGGTCGAAAGGAAAAAACGAAAGCCAGAGCAGGCTAAAGAACAGGCAGAACCGTGAAACCCATGCTGTCTGCACAAAGGCCTCCCAGGAAAACGGGATCTGTGCGAGCGACTTGCCAGAAGCGCTTCACGCCTGCAACCATTTTCCACAAATGTGATTTTCTTTTTCTTTTTTTTTTTTCTTCCCTCCATGCTTTTTTTTATTTATTTATTTCTTCAAAGCAGATCTATTAAAGTGTCCCCGATGCATGAATAGAACATGTTGTGTAACAGGGCAAAGCCGGGACAGAGGGTTCTACAGGAGAACATGGTGTCCTGGTGATGAGAATATTACCATCATCTTCCCCAGGGCCTGTACCATCTTTAGTCCCTGGGGTCTGTACCACTTCACCAGTCTGCCACGTTTAGGTCACTAGCAAGAGCAATTTGTTCCGATGTCATGCCCAGCTTGAGGCCAGCTCCAGGAGAGCTTCACAATTTAATTGGGTTACTACATACTGGAGGTTCCACAAGTCTGCTCTGACAATGGAAAAAATCACCAAAAAAAAAACCTCATCCGTATATTATATCTTCTTGACTGTAGAAAAAGGTTTAGAATAGGTGGAACCCTTAACGGTTCTCCACTTGTTCCGTTTGGGGAATCCTTAGATTTTCTATAGCAAGCCAAACAAGAGTGTGTTCCTATCAGGAATTTGAGTCCATAATTGTTCAGTTTTATAGTACAAGACATGTTCAACACTAGACCGGTTCTAGGAAGTAAGAAGAACGTGTTAAACGTGTAGTTTTTTTTATATTTAGGGGCAAAAATGTTCAAGCCCATAACGTTCCCCTCTTGGAGAACACGAAAAGGTTCTTTATCAAGCCAAACAACAATGGAGTGTTTCCATTTTAAGCGATTACAGAACCCAAACCTTTAATTATCCAGTGACCCTTTAAAAACCCCAGAAGAACACATTTCTAAAAGCGCACCAAGAGCCAGAAGGTTCTAGATATTTTAATTATCCATTCATTTCTTAAAGAACCGTAAACAATTGTTTTTTTCCAATTCATGCTAACTAAATGTTAAATGACCGACAGGTTCCCAATATTAAGAAGAACTACAGAAGACTTCAGAACCTTAACTGTTCAGTGCGTCCTTTAAGAACCCTTTGTAGAACCTGTTTCTGTACCAAATACCAAGAAAGATTAAACCGCCAACAGGTTCTAGGACTAAGATGAAAATAAGGAGCAATTAAGTGTAGTTTGTGCAGCAGACTTACCCAGTTAATACACACTTCTTCAAGGGTTCCTCAAGGAACCTTTAAGGGTTTATGGATAATTAAGGACACGCAGCATCCAAACCTTGAAAACATCAACAACCTATTGTTGCAGGGTTATACATAAACACCTCGAAGGTTCTCCTTAAGGGTTCTTCAGTGTTTAAGGGTGTAGTAGCTAATAGGATGGTAAATACTGTAGTTCTAGCTTTTTTTTTATAAGCATTTTTCAGTAGAACCTTTTCTAAAAGGGAACTACATAGGAATCATGCAAAGAGACAACCATCAAACTGTTCAGCGTTCTTTATCGTGTCTAAAGTTTCTTCAAATGGTTAATGTATCTTGAAATACTTTCTGAATGGGAACGAGAACCTTTAATGGTTCTCCCAAAAGACAGCGTCCTTTTTTTTTTTTTTTTAAGAGTATAAGTTAATTTGTTAGTTAATAGTTCTATATTTTAATACAAATTTCCCTTGCAAAATCTTCTGAAAAGGAGTTACCTTAATTTTTTTTCAAAGAACCCCCAGAAAGTCCACTGAAGAACTCTTAAGGGTTCTCCATTTTAATTTTTTTTTTTCAAGAAGGTTAACGGAGATAGTTTTCAAAAAATGTTTTCTTTACAAACTTTTCTGAAAGGGAACGACATAGAACCTTTAAATGCGAAGGACAATGAATGTTATTGTAAGGGATTTATTTAATTCGTTTATTTTAAAGCGTAAGGGTTCTAGCTTTTTACATAGGTTCTATGAGCAACCTTGCAAGGTGAATGACATGGAGCTTTTAAGGGATCCTCCAGAGGGACAACCAAACTCGATTAAACCAATCAGGGTTAAGACACAATACGCTTAGAGAGTCCTGTTCTAGAGTGAGTACAATCTCTCTCTCTCTCTCTCTCTCTCTCTCTCTCTCCAGGTAGTGCTGAGGTCAGGGCTGGACTGGCATGTGAAAGGCCTGTCAAAGGCATCCATGTTTCTAATCATTCCAGCACGCTTGGTCGAGTGTGTCAGGTGAGAATCACGAGCCCCAATCGTTACATGGAGATGAGAAGCTGTCCACCAGCTGTGGCCACCAGTTCCACCTTCATTGAGACTGACAGCACTTACACCGCTCATCAGGCCGAAGGAGCCAAAAGGCGAACCATGTAGACCCATCTGACCACCAGGGCAGGAGTTGGTCAGGATGAGGGGCCACCAGATGTGTTTCGGCTTACACAGGACCTACTAAAAGAGATAGTTAAGGGGTGTAACTTTCAGAAGTTCACAGAGAGCAAATTTTGTTTTCAGATTTTCAGATTTTCTACTAAGATGGAAAACTGGTGTAGAAATAAAATCATAAGGTGGAGGTACGACTGTAACGTGACGAATAAAACCCTCCTTCCTAAGACTTCTTAAGTTCTAAGCACACGAAATATCTCGTCATGTAATTATTTAAAAATATAAAAAAAATGAACAAATTCTCCAAATTTGCTTTGCAAAATATTTACGTAATGTTTATTAAGGGCTTATAAAGTGACAGTGTAGGTCTTGCACAAGGTTTCTTTACTTATTTATTGTACTTGTACTTGTGTATTTATTTTGCTTGTTTACACCCAGCCACCTATCTATCTATCTATCTATCTATCTATCTATCTATCTATCTATCTATCTATCTATTATCTATCTATCTAGCTAGCTAGCTAGCTAGGTAGCTAGCTAGCTAGATGTGTAAGTGCGTAGACAATCAAACAACCAAATAGGTAAATATATAAATAAATGCAATCATGAATAGATAGCTAGCTAGCTAGCATTTATTTATATATTTACCTATTTGGTTGTTTGATTGTCTACGCACTTACACATCTATTTATTTATTTGTTTGTTTGTTTGGTTGTTTATATTCTTTATGTACTCACACCTCTATTTCATTCATTCATTCATTCATTCATTCATTATTTATTTATTTACTTATTTTATAGCTAAAAGCTAACCTCTTCTGAAATATACTTATCTAGACTTATCGATTTAAATATATGTATATATATATATGTATATATATATATATATTTTTTTTTTTTTACCAAAGATGTTGTAATCGTATACAACCTAGACTTTTGAACCCACAACCTCGTGGTCTTTTCTCCCAGAAGCGTAACCACGTATCGACTAAATTCACCACGAAATCTCCGCAATAATCATCTGCCTCCAATCCGATCTAACGGGTACCCCAGAGCAATGACTTAGAAATGAACAAATAGAGATATTCCATTCATTTCCATTTGTTCCTAATGAATTCCTAATTTGCTTAAAATATGAGCTGCAATTCACAACGCATTCTTCAAGAGAGGAAAAAAAAAAACCCCAAAAAACACCACAACCTCTGTAGCTGGCTGTCGACTTCACATTCAAAACACGTTTAAGTCCGAGCCAACATTAATGCCATGTAGAAATGCCATGGGCGGCGGATTGTTTTCTTGCATTGGTTGCTTAGTAACCCCGGCGCTGTAAGTGTGTGATTAGGTCCTCCTGAGCATCGAGCGAGAGCTTTCCGGATACTTAATGCATTCAAATACCAATGCAGACGCCTCTGTTTACTTTCTCGTTATATTTAATTGGGGCTGAGGTTTGCACCGGGACAACTCTTTAAGAAACGCCGCACGTCGGAAATTGTTTATTTTCAGTCCTGTGTAACCATAAAAGCTGATAAATTCTTTTAACACACAGAGCTCTGCATAAGAATTCACCCCCTTTATCCCCCCCCCCCCTATATTTTGTAGTGTAACAGTCTGGAACTGAAATGGATTTTATTTACAGGGGGTGAATACTTGTGTGCGGAGCGCAACTGATTGTGTGTAAAATCATGAGAAGCTAGCTTTTCAACATGATATTGCTTTCATGGGAAAACATCTTAAAGCAATATATTTGGTCGTGAGGACGCGTATGGTGACGTGATCACGTTATCGATCGAAATCGCGCTCAAAGACGACTGACGACGAGGTTCTGACCGCGTAAGGAAGTTGTGGTTAAAATAAAAACCACGACGATCCACAAAAATCCACCAATAGGAGGACAGGACAGCTACAAACATAACCGCACGTCCAAGTCACTACTTGCTACTAAAGCTAAGTAGTTAAACGCAAATTAAAGAACGCACTAATGAGTGTGAAAATCAGCTGTTTTTGAATTTAAATATTACACACTCGGTTTGGTGCTAGCTTTGTTGCCAGATTTTTGTTAAAGCATGCTAACTGTACTAGCTACGTCCAGCTCCCGTCCAAGCTTTATACACCTTTAACGAGAGGTAATACAGGACAGGATAAGACGAGAACATGGTTATACGTTGTTGTTTTTTTGTGTGTGTGTGCACCAAACGCTAAACAGAACCGAGCTGCACGTCGGAACTAAAGTTACGTCAGACCACACACGCAGCAGGATCGGTCCGAGGAATCGTTCGAGCCAAGCGCTTGGATTTGTCGCCGTAAACATTGCTCATGCACGTCCGTACAGAAGACTATGAAATGATCCGTCTTACCTCAGGCTCACTTTGAAGAACTTTTGTGCTTTCTGGACGATCACGCTAGCGACGTACGACGTCGCTACCTATAAAGAACTGTAACCATAGTAACATACATTTACAGTTTCATACAGAAGTTAAACTTACCCCTCTCTCTCTCTCTCTCTCTCTCTCTCTCTCTAATAACTATTTATTATCATTCCTTCAAGTAAATGGTATAAGCAGGATAATCCACAGCTAGGTGTGAGTTACGCCATTTTTAACGCTTCGTGTCAGGTGGTTCTTTACCTCCACAGCACGCATTAAAACACCTCACCGTGGATTATCTCTTACGTGGAGAACACACGCTATCTTACATCAGTCTGTTATCGAATTCAGTGAAGATCTTATTGGGATCATGTACATGGTGGCGAGTAAAAATCTTAAAAGACGATGCTAACTTTTTAACACAAACTGTACATGAAACTAGTAGTACTAATACAAAATAATAACAATAACGGTCCTAAAGATTCCTGGAGAAGCATCTGACAAGATCTGACTGACACTCTTCTTCCGAACCCAACAAGACGCCACTGTCGTGCACTCGGGAAACGTAAAACGGATGTTTGTTTTTTGTTTTTTCTTTATGTGTTGCCAAAACAGGATTCCAAGCAGAGTCTCAGTAGGGGAAACTGTAACAGCTTGAAAATATGAGGAGCGGATAAAAGGACGGAGGATTGAGAACAGCTTGGCCCTCTAACTATTTGTTAAGAAAGTTTGTTTTTCGTGGCCTTATCTGAATTTCAGATATTGCACATGGAAATCCCACCAGCCGTGTCCCACGCTGTGTTCTCCCTCGAGGCATGGCGTGCGCGGAGTGAAAAAGCCCTGAGCCGAACGCGAGCTTTATCCCGACACGCTCGCGATCCGAGGGAGCGTTCGCTATCAAGCGACGTCGTCAGTCGCGCCACGTTCCGAAGCTTTCTAATTTTTTTTCCTTTTGTTTTTCTGCAACCAAGGAGTCATTTTGACAAAATGTGCCCGAAGGACAGGTCTCGAAATATTATTATTATTATTATTATTATTATTCATTTATTCCTTTTATACCTCACTTCTATCACTTCCACTGATTTTTTATATTCCGCATATTTCTGTTAATGCTCTCTCTGAAAGGCCGAGCGTACCATGACTTCCGAATACGTTCATAACTTTCTACGATGTGCTATTTTACACTTTACTTACTACTACTTCCACCGCCGCTTAAATCCGATTCGTCCGAGGATCAGGCGTGCTGGCACCGGAGACTCCTTCCTTAAAATGTCGAATAAAAGTCTCGTTAAATATAACTTCACCACATGAACAGACCAGTCCCTGCGAACAAGGCGTTGCTATAGAAACGGTAACGTGTTTGAACGAGCGCGTAACTGTAAATATAAATCTGCATAATTAAAGATTCCAACGATAAAATAAAAAGCATCTACTGTTTGTTAATGAAGCCCTCTTGGTTGGCGAGATAACGGAAATAAAACGAATGTACTGTATATTTTAAATCCAGACTCTTCGAATGAAAAGATTCGTCAGGAAACCTAGTTGTTTAAGAAGAAAAAAACAAACAAACAAAAAAAAGCGCCTCGAGCTAAATGCGGTTTTATCTCGACACGTTCCACAGCCGTGCCAAGTTTATTTTCTTTTCTCTTCAATGGAGTCGTTTTCAAGAAAAGCGCCCGAAGGACAGGTCTCGTGTGTCGAGATGCTTCGGGTTCTCTCCTGGAGACTAATTTATTTATTTTTCTCCTCTGACATTGACATTATCTACCACGATACAGTGACAGTACTGACTTTTCCGAGCGCTCGTATTGTTTATTGTTCGTGGCAGGGCGGCTCTTATTTACCGTCGTCCGTTTCTTTTGTCTCCTCAATGTGACCCGTGGTTGCTTCTGTGGAGCGCGTGTGTGCGTCAGTTCGAGCAATAAAGCACTTCATGTTTGAATAAATACAGCGCCTGACAGAATGAACTCAATCAATGGGATTTGAACGGAGTCGGGGGTTTGTTTTTTTTTTTTTCTCCTTTCTTTCGTTCTTCTTTAAAGCGATTCAAGGCTAAGCGATGTCTTGATCAGACCTTTTGACCGACGTCTGAAGGACACAAATATTAGCCACAGGGGGAAAATGAAAGTGATGCTGCTGTAATTGCATTTCAGGGTGGAAAGAAATGGGATTTCAGGCAAACACGAAGCAGAAAAGCTTCGGAGAAAAGTTTCTACGCTCACCTTTATCTGACATTCACCTTGTATTAAATTTACAGATGTACAACAGGCTCCTAAATGCAATATTTATAGAAACCATCTGGAGTCAAGGTCACGCCATTTCATTTACACCAGTAATCTAATATTTCCATGACGCTACACTGTGACCTTGCGAAATTCACAATACAAACAGAGATGCTTAGCATGTGCCGAAGGAGTAATAACGCGGCTAGCGGACATTAAGGTGGTGGTATAAATCCATCCGTCCATCTGTTTCCTCAAGCGCTTATCCTACACAGGGTTGTGTGGAGCCAGGAGACTATCCCAGGGGACTCAGGGCACAAGGCAGGGGAGACCCATCGCAGGGCACAATCACACACACCTTTACACAATACGGACAATTTGGAAATGCTTTGGTGTCTGGACTTGCGTCAATCGGATGAATCACGTCAAATTAAAGCCAGAAATTAAACAGGCCGTACTTCGACAGCAAAGACATTACCTCCTACTGCCCTACACACGTGTGATGCTCTGAAACATTGTTTCTTTCTCCAGTGTTCAGGAACGAAACGGTGCATTTAGCACATTTGCATTATTTATGGATGTAGTTAATATTATTTATAGAGCAGCTGGCTGGATATTACCTTAGAGAAGTCTAACACGATGCAGCACTGTCCTGAATCTCTTCTCTTTAAAGAGTGATGAATGGCTCGTTGTAACGCACAGCGACAGACGTGTTCTATTTTAAATACTCTATAGCTGATGCTGTTCTTTCCTGTCTCTTCCCACCTGGAAAATGATCCTGTAAACTGCTACAGAGCCAGGTAATTCCATCCAGGTATCAAAAGCGATATCGTAATTGGCGGAGAGTGAATTCCAATCATGAGCAATTGAAGTAAGCGGGGTGACTCCGGCTGTGGAGAGAGTTTCGCTGTTCATTTTGTTTCCTCAAGAGCTCTAATTTCTGTGACACAAAAAAAAGAAGAGAAATAGCTTCAGCTGTTTTATTCCAAGAAAGGAAGAAAGTGTGACTAACCACCTAGGCGCTAGATTTAGTGTCTGGGTTATTTGGGGTTTTTTTTGTTGGTTTAGTTAACTTCAAACAAGTAAGTTCAGTAGGCTATAGTCCAGCAGAGTTAGTTTTATTTTTTGTACCTCTTTAGACCAAGAAAACCCTACAGATTTTTCCAACCCAAGTTTTCATTGGGTTGTGTAGCTACCAAATGTTTACTTATTATGGGTCCCACTGCCTGCTGTACTACACACGTTAGCGTTGGAGTAATTAGCATAAACACGCGATAGACGATCTCTTCAGAATCTGGAAACACCGACAAACTCCATCGCAGAGCCGTCATACAACTCTCCTGCACATACAACTAACTCTAACCCTGCACATACAACTAACCCTTACCCTTACACTGCACATACAACTAACCCTTACCCTTACACTGCACATACAACTAACCCTAACCCTGCACATACAACTAACCCTATCCCTTACACTGCACATACAACTAACCCTTACCCTTACACTGCACATACAACTAACCCTAACCCTGCACATACAACTAACCCTTACCCTTACACTGCACATACAACTAACCCTAACCCTGCACATACAACTAACCCTAACCCTGCACATACAACTAACTCTAACCCTGGACATACAACTAACCCTAACCCTTTCACTGCACATACAACTAACCCTAATCCTGCACATACAACTAACCCTAACCATTACACTGCACATACAACTAACCCTAATCCTGCACATACAACTAACCCTAACCCTGCACATACAACTAACCCTAACCCTGCACATACAACTAACCCTGCACATACAACTAACCCTAACCCTGCACATACAACTAACCCTAATCCTAACCCTGCACATACAACTAACCCTAACCCTTTCACTGCACATACAACTAACCCTAATCCTGCACGTACAACTAACCCTAACCCTTACACTGCACATACAACTAACCCTAACCCTTACACTGCACATACAACTAACCCTAATCCTGCACATACAACTAACCCTAACCCTGCACATACAACTAACCCTAACCCTGCACATACAACTAACTCTAACCCTGCACATACAACTAACCCTAACCCTGCACATACAACTAACTCTAACCCTGCACATACAACTAACTCTAACCCTGCACATACAACTAACTCTAACCCTGCACATACAACTAACCCTAACCCTTACACTGCACATACAACTAACCCTAACCCTGCACATACAACTAACCCTAACCCTGCACATACAACTAACCCTAATCCTGCACATACAACTAACCCTAACCCTGCACCTACAACTAACCCTAACCCTGCACATACAACTAACCCTAACCCTGCACATACAACTAACCCTAACCCTTACACTGCACATACAACTAACCCTAACCCTGCACATACAACTAACCCTAACCCTGCACATACAACTAACCCTAACCCTTACACTGCACATACAACTAACCCTAACCCTGCACATACAACTAACCCTAACCCTGCACATACAACTAACTCTAATCCTGCACATACAACTAACCCTAATCCTAACCCTGCACATACAACTAACCCTAACCCTTACACTGCACATACAACTAACCCTAACCCTGCACATACAACTAACCCTAACCCTGCACATACAACTAACCCTAATCCTAACCCTGCACATACAACTAACCCTAACCCTTACACTGCACATACAACTAACCCTAATCCTGCACATACAACTAACCCTAACCCTGCACATACAACTAACCCTAACCCTGCACATACAACTAACCCTAACCCTGCACATACAACTAACTCTAACCCTGCACATACAACTAACCCTAACCCTGCACATACAACTAACCCTAACCCTGCACATACAACTAACCCTAACCCTGCACATACAACTAACCCTAACCCTGCACATACAACTAACTCTAACCCTGCACATACAACTAACCCTAATCCTAACCCTGCACATACAACTAACCCTAACCCTTACACTGCACATACAACTAACCCTAACCCTGCACATACAACTAACCCTAACCCTGCACATACAACTAACTCTAACCCTGCACATACAACTAACTCTAACCCTGCACATACAACTAACCCTAACCCTGCACATACAACTAACTCTAACCCTGCACATACAACTAACCCTAATCCTAACCCTGCACATACAACTAACCCTAACCCTTACACTGCACATACAACTAACTCTAACCCTGCACATACAACTAACCCTAACCCTGCACATACAACTAACTCTAACCCTGCACATACAACTAACTCTAACCCTGCACATACAACTAACCCTTACCCTTACACTGCACATACAACTAACCCTAACCCTGCACATACAACTAACCCTAACCCTTACACTGCACATACAACTAACTCTAACCCTGCACATACAACTAACTCTAACCCTGCACATACAACTAACCCTAACCCTGCACATACAACTAACTCTAACCCTGCACATACAACTAACCCTAACCCTGCACATACAACTAACTCTAACCCTGCACATACAACTAACCCTAACCCTGCACATACAACTAACCCTAACCCTGCACATACAACTAACCCTAACCCTGCACATACAACTAACCCTAACCCTGCACATACAACTAACCCTAACCCTGCACATACAACTAACTCTAACCCTGCACATACAACTAACCCTAACCCTTACACTGCACATACAACTAACCCTAATCCTGCACATACAACTAACCCTAACCCTGCACATACAACTAACTCTAACCCTGCACATACAACTAACCCTATCCCTTACACTGCACATACAACTAACTCTAACCCTGCACATACAACTAACCCTAACCCTTACACTGCACATACAACTAACCCTAACCCTGCACATACAACTAACCCTATCCCTTACCCTGCACATACAACTAACCCTAACCCTGCACATACAACTAACCCTATCCCTTACCCTGCACATACAACTAACCCTAACCCTGCACATACAACTAACCCTATCCCTTACCCTGCACATACAACTAACCCTAATCCTGCACATACAACTAACCTAACCCTGCACATACAACTAACTCTAACCCTGCACATACAACTAACCCTATCCCTTACACTGCACATACAACTAACCCTAACCCTGCACATACAACTAACCCTAACCCTTACCCTGCACATACAACTAACCCTAACCCTGCACATACAACTAACCCTATCCCTTACCCTGCACATACAACTAACCCTAACCCTTACACTGCACATACAACTAACCCTAATCCTGCACATACAACTAACCCTAACCCTGCACATACCACTAACTCTAACCCTGCACATACAACTAACTCTAACCCTGCACATACAACTAACCCTAACCCTGCACATACAACTAACCCTAACCCTGCACACACAACTAACTCTAACCCTGCACATACAACTAACCCTAACCCTGCACATACAACTAACTCTAACCCTGCACATACAACTAACCCTAACCCTGCACATACGTAACTCTAACCCTGCACATACAACTAACCCTAATCCTGCACATACAACTAACCCTAACCCTGCACATACACCTAACCCTAACCCTTACACTGCACATACAACTAACCCTAACCCTGCACATACAACTAACCCTAACCCTGCATACAACTAACCTGTACTGCACTACAACTAACCCTAACCCTGCGCTAACAACCCTGCATACAACTAACCCTAACCCTAACATGGCAAAAACTTTACAACTAACTCTAACCCTGCACATACAACTAACCCTAACCCTGCACATACAACTAACTCGCACCTGCACATACAACTAACTAACCCTACCATACACTGCACATACAACTAACCCCTAACCCTGCACATACAACTAACCCTAACCCTTACACTGCACATACAACTAACCCTAATCCTGCACATACAACTAACCCTAACCCTGCACATAAAACCAACCCTAACCCCTAACCCTGCACATACAACTAACCCTAACCCTGCACATACAACTAACCTAACCCTGCACATACAACTAATCCTAACCCTTACACTGCACATACAACTAACTCTAACCCTGCACATACAACTAACCCTAATCCTGCACATACAACTAACCCTAACCCTGCACATACAACTAACTCTAACCCTGCACATACAACTAACCCTAACCCTGCACATACAACTAACCCTAACCCTAACCCTGCACATACAACTAACCCTAACCCTGCACATACAACTAACCCTAACCCTGCACATACAACTAACTCTAACCCTGCACATACAACTAACTCTAACCCTGCACATACTAACCCTAACCCTGCACATACAACTAACCTAATCCTAACCCTGCAGCGTACAACTAACCCTAACCCTGCACATACAACTAACCCTAACCCTGCACACACAACTAACCCTTACCCTGCACATACAACTAACCCTAACCCTGCACATACAACTAACCCTAACCCTGCACATACAACTAACCCTAACCCTGCACATACAACTAACCCTAACCCTGCACATACAACTAACTCTAACCCTGCACATACAACTAACCCTAACCCTGCACATACAACTAACTCTAACCCTAACCCTGCACATACAACTACCAAATCCTAACCCTGCACATACAACTAACCCTAACCCTGCACATACAACTAACCTAACCCTGCACATACAACTAACTCTAACCCTGCACATACAGCTAACCCTAACCCTGCACATACAACTAACTCTAACACTGCACATACAACTAACCCTAATCCTAACCCTGCACATACAACTAACCCTAACCCTGCACATACAACTAACTCTAACCTTGCACATACAACTAACTCTAATCCTAACCCTGCACATACAACTAACTCTAACCCTGCACATACAACTAACCCTAACCCTGCACATACAACTAACTCTAACCCTGCACATACAACTAACTCTAACCCCTGCACATACAACTAACCCTAACCCTGCACATACAACTAACTCTAACCCTGCACATACAACTAACCCTAACCCTGCACATACAACTAACCCTAATCCTAACCCTGCACATACAACTAACTCTAACCCTGCACATACAACTAACCCTAACCCTGCACATACAACTAACGCTCAACCCTGCACATACAACTAACCCTAACCCTGCACATACAACTAACCCTAACCCTGCACATACAACTAACCCTAACCCTGCACATACAACTAATGCTAACCCTGCACATACAACTAACTCCTAACCCTGCACATACAACTAACCCTAATCCTAACCCTGCACATACAACTAACTCCTAACCTGCACATACAACTACCGTAACCCTGCACATACAACTAACCCTAACCCTGCACATACAACTAACCCTTACCCTTACACTGCACATACAACTAACTCTAACCCTGCACATACAACTAACTCTAACCCTGCACATACAACTAACTCTAACCCTGCACATACAACTAACCCTAACCCTGCACATACAACTAACTCTAACCCTGCACATACAACTAACTCTAACCCTGCATACACTAACCCTAACCCTGCACATACAACTAACCCCTAACCCTGCACATACAACTAACTCTAACCCTGCACATACAACTAACCCTAACCCTGCACATACAACTAACTCTAACCCTGCACATACAACTAACCCTAATCCTGCACATACAACTAACCCTAACCCTGCACATACACCTAACCCTAACCCTTACACTGCACATACAACTAACCCTAACCCTGCACATACAACTAACCCTAACCCTGCACATACAACTAACCCTAACCCTGCACATACAACTAACCCTAACCCTGCACATACAACTAACCCTAACCCTGCACATACAACTAACCCTAACCCTTACACTGCACATACAACTAACCCTAACCCTGCACATACAACTAACCCTAACCCTAACACTGCACATACAACTAACCCTAACCCTGCACATACAACTAACCCTAACCCTGCACATACAACTAACCCTAACCCTAACCCTGCACATACAACTAACCCTAACCCTGCACATACAACTAACCCTAACCCTGCACATACAACTAATCCTAACCCTTACACTGCACATACAACTAACTCTAACCCTGCACATACAACTAACCCTAACCCTGCACATACAACTAACCCTAACCCTGCACATACAACTAACCCTAACCCTGCACATACAACTAACCCTAACCCTGCACATACAACTAACCCTAACCCTAACCCTGCACATACAACTAACTCTAACCCTGCACATACAACTAACCCTAACCCTGCACATACAACTAACCCTAACCCTGCACATACAACTAACTCTAACCCTGCACATACAACTAACCCTAACCCTGCACATACAACTAACCCTAATCCTAACCCTGCACATACAACTAACCCTAACCCTGCACATACAACTAACCCTGCCACCCTGCACATACAACTAACTCTAACCCTGCACATACAACTAACCCTAACCCTGCACATACAACTAACCCTAACCCTGCACATACAACTAACTCTAACCCTGCAATACAACTAACTCTAACCCTGCACATACAACTAACCCTAACCCTGCACATACAACTAACTCTAACCCCAACCCTGCACACACAACTAACCCTAATCCTAACCCTGCACATACAACTAACCCTAACCGCTACATACAACTAACCCTAACCCTGCACATACAACTAACTCTAACACTGCACATACAACTAACCTAATCCTAACCCTGCACATACAACTAACCCTAACCCTGCACATACAACTAACTACCCCTGCACATACAACTAACTCTAATCCTAACCCTGCACATACAACTAACTCTACCCCTGCACATACAACTAACCCTAACCCTGCACATACAACTAACTCTAACCCTGCACATACAACTAACTCTAACCCTGCACATACAACTAACCCTAACCCTGCACATACAACTAACCCTACTACACTACAACTAACCCTAACCCTGCACATACAACTAACCCTAATCCTAACCCTGCACATACAACTAACTCGAACCCTGCACATACAACTAACCTAACCCTGCACATACAACTAACGCGTACAACCCTGCACAGACAACTAACCCTAACCCTGCACATACAACTAATGCTAACCCTGCACATACAACTAACCTAATCCTAACCCTGCACATACAACTAACTCTAACCCTGCACACTAACAACTAACCTAACCCTGCACATACAACTAACCCTAACCCTGCACATACAACTAATGCTAACCCTGCACATACAACTAACCCTAACCCTGCACATACAACTAACCCTAACCCTGCACATACAACTAATGCCCCAACCCTGCACATACAACTAACTCTAACCCTGCACATACAACTAACCCTAACCCTAACCCTGCACATACAACTAACTCTAACCCTGCACATACAACTAACGCTAACCC